>JAUTDX010001956.1:0-73652 GCA_030844895.1 Ambrosia x helenae
ATCCCACGATATACCTTAAGCGAGAAAGCATACAATCAGTGGCGTAGCTCTTAATGGGCGGCCGACCCCTCCCCCCCCCCCCCCCCCCTCAAATTTTCGCTCAGAAGTTCCGATTATATAGCATTCGTATAGAATTTTTTTGGTATCTACGGTTTCGACCCCCGAAACTAGTGGTTTCCCGAGAGGAAAAGGAGTAAGAAGGTCCTCTTTGACTTGGTAAATAAGATCCTAGCTTTAGTGAAGAAAAAATCGAAAAGCTAATACAGTCTACTTTCATATTTTCTCCAGATTTGATGGTAATTATTAGTACTGAAACACTTAGTAATGTCATCATGACTACGAGCTGAAACCTCTATTTAGGAATAATAGGCTTTATGAGGTCTCAGTCTATTCGGGTAGTAAGTTTTTATTCAGGGTTAGAGATTCATTGAATCTACTTCCGGGTACACTCAATAACCTGGCAAAGAGTCTATATGCCCATCTCTTGGTTGTAAAGGTAGTCTTGACTATCAAGAAGTGAATTCTATTCTATTTGTCTTCTTTATTCAGCCCCCACCCGAACCCTTCTTAAAGAAGAAAGGCGGACCGCTTGAATGGGACCTATTCTCTTAATAGGTGGCAAGGGTCAAGCTTCACTACTGCGTATAACCATACTTGCATAGCGCACAATCATGTTTGCCAGTATTACAACTTAAACTGATGTGAAATCTTTGCACATTCCAACTTTTTGAAAAGACAAAAAAAGATTATCTTATCATACTAACAAAAAGAAGGTACTAAGAGTTGCAGAGGATAAACCTTGTCCACTTTTACATAGAGGAACAGAAAATGAGTTTGTCAAATACTCAAGTTGAATGACACAAAACCTATGTATCAAAATCAAATAAAGACCACAAAAAATGATTTTTTTTTAATTTAATGGTAAAAAAAATGAGTATTTTCAATGAATACTCATGTAAATGTAAATCTACAACTTCTTTACAAATTTATCTCTATACACTATACAGAACTATACATATGCTTTCAACATTTAAACTGCAAAAGAATGCCTAAAATACCTATGTTAATTTACTACAAAGTAACAGATCAATCAAACAAATCTGTAAACCGCGCTCTATATTACCAAATTCATGGTCTCGCGCTCAAAGGGAAATTCAATGATCTCGCGCTCAAAGGGACAGCTGTGTTCTGTATGTCCAACTGTTTCTTCTGTTTAAACATTCCCAGCTTCTTGGAGACAATTTAGCTTGCTCTAATGCATGCGATTGTAGCTCCGAAGGGTAATCTCGTAAACAACCAATTCTAGGTCCAGCTCCAGTACTCCATTTGCATGAAATCTGTCTTCCCAATTTAAAAGATTGTGTTTCTTTATGTGTATCAGTTCTTTGAAAGATAGATTCTTTACAAACTTTGTCATCAATATCTAATTCGTGTTCTTCGTCTGAGTAACAATCTAACATGGTTTCGGTTGTTTGATTCTCAGCCATGAAATTCACAAACAAATCGTCGTTTTTGGGATTTCAAGAGCACTTAACTTCCTAGTAAAACTATTTAACAGCTTCGGCTTCCTTATTTCCTCGACGGGCTTTTCTGAGACATTGTCTTCTTCGGATGAGGGAGTTCTTATACGTTTATACTACTTTGTATGCCAAAATATTCTTTATCGTCATCATCATTTGAATCCATCTAAATAACAAAAGAAATATGTGAGAATCAATAATCAAGAAGTCATGAACAGAACAAAACATAGTAAAATCAATTCGGGTCGCTTTTTTACCTTTACATTAGATGTGTCCACATCATTTTCATGAAGGAATGATATGAAATCTTTGAAATTTTCTTCTGTGGGACGATAATGACCGCTGTGAGGCCAGACTGCCTGTACAATGTAACATTATTTGATCATTGTCATATTGGATACTCTTTTGTAGTTAGAAAAAAACAACATTTATATTAAAAAATATACCTTAAGAACACCTTTTTCAGCAACAATTCTACCAGCAGCCAATGCGGCCCCTCCGGACAAAAAACTTGAATGTTGAAAGGAACCTTTTTTCTTGATACCAACATATAATGTCTTGGTTGTACTAAGAACAAAGATCCACTTAGCACCTTTTGTTTGACCCGTTGTATCAATCAACTCGCCGGTTTGTTTGTAAAAAAGCTTCCCATTTTCGATCGCTACTTCATAAGCTTTCCTTTCCATCTAAAAAATATAAAAAAATGAAAAAAAATTTATTAAAATGATAAAAAAAAAAACTTCTGTTGGAATGTAATGAAAATGTCAAGAAAAAAGGGGAAATATGATGTATACCGGGCCGAGATATTTGATGCATTGCTGTTGAAGTTTTGATCTTGGACACTTATCGACAAGATTCACTTCTTTACCTTCGCCTATATCCAACCTGAATTTTCGAAAAAAAATAAATATTCAGGTCATAAGTTTTGAATAGCATTCTTTGCTAAAAACTAAAGCTTTGTAAAATGTGGTCACCAGTAAAAGAAAGGTTCTTTGCTTGGAGAGTGAAGCCATTTAAGGTAGTAAAAGTGAAGATTATGCCCATATCGATGCCTTGGATCGATCTGCAAATACGCCATAGGAATAATATAAGAAAAAAAACTCAAATTTGCGTAACGATTAGAATGTAATATTAATATGTTATTCTAATTTCACTTACTGCCTCAAGCCAATGCTGCAATGCAAGCTTCTGCGCTTTACAATTCTTTGACAATCCCTTTCCAACCTGCAAAATATCAAGAAAACTTTATTAAGTAATTTGATTTTATATTTAATCATATTAATATGTTTCTAGTCAGCTGAATTTTAATGGCTTTGACTCATTGAATGTACCTTGGCAGCTCTTGTTCTTGCTCTGGCCCAACGCGATATAGCGGATTCATGTTTATCAATATCAAAAAATGATATGGAACTCCTTCTGAGTTCTGCAGAATCCAATACTTGCCACCTAAACAAACAAAAAAATAATCTGAATTAGCAAAATTAGACATCCTAACAAAAGTTTTGAATAAATCAAAGCAGTCAAACAAGACAAAATATTAAATACTAACCAAATTTGTTCAATTAAAACTGCACAATCAGCCAGCTTTCGTCGTGTTCGAAAGCTTTTATACACTTTTTGTAACTTGATAGCAGCCTCATGTTTAGGACTTAATTCTGGTTCAAAATCTTGGCCTTTGAAACTGATTGATTTGATCAAACTTTTCGCTTCTTCTTCTTCGCCTTGTTGAAAACAGATGGATGACAAACTGGCTTCCAAATCTGTACAGGCAGCGAACGGGCACGAAATCGATAAACCCATGCAAGTTTAACACAGCCTATGAGTCTTGAATATCCTGTTTCAAAAATTCATTATTTTAGTAAAAAGCAACCAATATGATATGTCAATGAGGTGTGATGTAATGATATTAATCAACTAACGATTAAAGCAAATGGTTCTAAGCAGACCCATCAAACAAATGACACAAATTATATGCATGATCAAAGATAGCAAAAACTTATAATAAAAAGGAAGAAGTTATAGGGAAAATAAGGAGAAAAAAGATGGGATATTAACCTTATGATGAAATTGGTGGGAAAAGATTTAGAAAGAAAGTTTATTATTTGGTTGGTTTTTGTGGGTTTTTTTGTTATGTTATAAAGAAGTTGGTGTGGTTTGCTATATAGATGGATGACAAGATTATTATTACTCTTATATAGGAGGGGATTTATGTAGATGGTGTATGCGTGTGAAGGGGTAACACTCGAAGAGTTGGTAAAGTGTTGACACGTGGGTCGAGTGACTCACATTTGGGGTTTCAAATTTTAATATAAAGATATATATGACTTTTTGGTATTTTAAAATAGAATGGAATTGAATTAGTAAGTATTGTTGAAAAGCAATGGTAATTGTATGTTTTAATTAATTAATTAATTGGAAATTGTCAAAACCAAATAAGATTACTGTAACAATGGTTTTGAATCCGGATCGAATCAGTCAGTTAAACCAGAATTGTTATGTTGTTGGTTTAGTTTGGAACAAAAGGCGGACGGTCGGGACACATTGTCCTCGACAGACTACCCCATACATAAGGACAAGGAAGGCAACTTGAGCAATGGTGTGTGTCTCCTCCTTTGTTGGTGGACGGGTGTTTGAGACTTTTGGCAACCTGTTTTTTCTTTTATTCGTATGACACAATTTTGTTGTTTGTTAGATATCCAAGATATACAGATGACATAGTTTTTGTAATCATGTATTAACCAGCGCTTCAGTATTTTTACATTTTTTCTAGAACGACCAACATACGCAATCCACATATTACACAATCTAAAATTCACCTAAATACTCACTGTGAGGTTTGCACCCTCACCGTTTAGCTGAGACAATTTACTAATGCCATTGGACCAAACACGTATTGTTAGTATTTTATATTGAAACTTTTTATGAACATAAAAATGTTAAAACAAGAAGGAATGAAAAAAAGCTATATCATTGGAAGAGGTCAAAGTAAAAGTCAAAATTGTCCAAGTAATTTGCAAATAAAGGACCGTTTGAATTGACTGGTTCGGGCATCGCCACTGCTTCAGGGCCCAGGTTGTACAACTTTTCAATGCCTTATTTTGCCTTCACTCCCAAGATTTGGAAATTTTTTTAAAAAATACTTAATTTTATTACTTTTTTATTTTAACATTTTATTTGGATAACAAATATATCTACAAATGTAGCACATTATATTTCATAAATTTAGACTTATTGTTTTATGTTTATTTGCTTAGAACTAACATAATCACAAGGAGAGAGACTAACGTACAAAGTTTCTTAACATACAAAGTGTAAGAAGCATTCTTAGCCATTAGATTTAGGCGGTGGCAAGATAGTAATTAACAATCCTAATCATATTTGGGTTAATCTAACCAATGGTAAATTAAGAAAAACACGTTTAAATTTCTGTGAAATCATAACAATAGACATAATCGATTTAAAAATTTTCATCAATTGAACCTGATTTTTCATCGTTTTCAACTCGATGAAACGTTCAAAATGATTAAACAATTCGATTACAAACAAAATCAAAACGTATTTGCAAAAAAAATAGAAAAAAAACAGAGTATGATAATTCAATTGATAAAATTAGTCGAATCATATCCAAAAATCACTACCAACGCATGTATTATTCACAGAAACGAACGATGTTGATAATAGAAGAAGAATTAAAGAAAAAAATGGCTTTAAAAAAGTTTCATACGATGAAGATCAGAAACTGCTAAACAGAAAATCATAAAACGCACTTGGTTTTTTTATAAAACGCATTTGGTTTTTTAAACACTATTTAAACTGGTTTTTACAAAACGCACTTGGTTTTTTATAAAACGCACTTGGTTTTTTATAAAACGCACTTGGTTTTTGTAAAACGCACTTGGTTTGTGTAAAACGCATTTGGTTTTTGTAAAACGCACTTGTTTTTTTTTTTTTGTAAAACGCACTTGGTTTTGTAAAACGCATTTAGTATAATTAAAACTCACATTTTCCTCACCTTTTCCTCACTTTTTCCCCTATTCAAACCTCTTACAAGCAGTTTTCCTCTTCCTGTCATTATCAGTGCTTTGCAAACCAAAGGAGATGTGCCTGGTTTGGAGGATGCACTGGTGTGAAGTCGGTTTTGACATGGATGAAGTTGACCGGTACAGTATTCACTTTATAAGCCGAAACTCGTCGTAAGTGGTAATGAAACAGGAAGGTGAGGATCGTGGGTGGTCGTGGTGTTGGGGCAGAACCGTTCAGAGAAGCTGATGACCGAAATTGTGTCGGCGGGGAGAACTCAACCGGAGAAGATGACCGGAAGTGAAGGAGTGGTCGGAGAAACGTCGTCTACGATTTGGATCTGTGTTGGGGTGTTTAAGGGCTTTGGATCTGGTGGTGGTGTTGCAAGAGTCTAGGTTACTGATTTGCCCTTGGTTTAACTACAATTGAGTTTAAATATAGTTTAATTAGGTTAACCATGGTTTAGTTAAATTGATAAGTGGCAATTTCTCATGGCTTCTTACACTTTGTACATTAATGATACTTTGTATCCTATACTTTCTCAATCAGAAGAATATTTTTCTTGGGTTATTTATATGACAATTTTCACATCATCAAAATTAACTTGCCTTTTGAAAATGGTAGATTAGTTTTGTGAAATAAATACCTAAAATTAAGTATATACTAAAAAAGATTTCAGATAAGGTAATAAGCAATCCACTGTTGCAAATTATAAGAAATTAACTAATACACAAATTAATTTAATTGTTTTTATATAACTATACGAATAAATACATGTTTAACATGAACATTATAAGCATTGCGCGCAAAAATAATATGTCAAGCAAATATTTTTATTGTATGAATTAAGTCTTCATTTTAGGCTAACCAATTAATCTAGTCAGACAGGATGTGTCATTTATATATAACCTTGTTTATTATCATACGCGACACAACTAAACGTGTGGTTGGTCGAGTGATATAAGTGATGACGTTATTAAGATTCTTGCAATTGACTCTTAAAACATATATCAGTTTAATATTACTGATTCTAGAGTTTATGAGAAGCATATCGTTGTTAATTCAGGTTATAAAATATGTTAAAAGGAATACTACTTTATGATTAAAAAAATGAAGTTCACATGCATTTCTTATTAATGTTCAGCTAATACTATTGCTTTCTTGTGTAAATTAAATAAGAAAAAGATAATATATTTTACAATATACGTTATATGAAACTAGTATGAACACGCACACACACACCCCACCCCTGGCGTTGTGGTGGGAGCGTAAAACCGTGTCTAATAGCACAAGTGTTACACCATAGCCATCGACTACTAACACTGAAGTTGCGGCGAAATTAGAGCGAAACGTAAAGCATACAAAAAAATTACTAACTTGGTCTAGGATTTGCGTGTTGCAACGTATCTGTCAAACGGGAAAAAATAACATAAAACCGTAGAACAACATACGCACGTTATGCCGTGTTACCTCACAAAATTTAGAACGAAGCGTAAAAACGTTGAACCACACATGTATGTTACGTCATGTTAACTCGCAAAATTTTAAATGAAACGTAAAAACAGAAAAATGAAAATAAGTTACAAAAAGGTCTGTTGCATATGATTCACTTGTATCATTGGACGAGTCACTTATTTTAAATATGAACTAAGGATACATAAAATAAGGTTATCGAGGGGCTGATATTTGAGGTGATGTAATCGTTTCATTTAAAATATTTCATTTAAATGATTTAACTTGTATTATTTTGTAATTAACTGATTACAAAAATGCATATACAAGAAATAAGATTATGAATAGCTTTGCATTTTCCTTCATATATTTTAATGTTATTTAAAATATCTCCCTACCCCACGGAAGGGAGATCCACCCTACGACCCGCAGATCTGCTTGTCTTTGGTTGGCAGAGGGGGAAACATGCCTGTGTGGACCTCACCGGGGTATCTCCACTGGTTGGGTTAAGGGAAACAGGGTTCGTAGCTGGGCAAGCATCAAGAAAGGCGGAATCAAAGAAAGTAGATAAACACGCTGAAGCTTGTGCAGATAACCAACATGTCTTTATCCCTCTGGCCTTCGACACCTTTGGCTCCCTGGCGCCAGAAGCTATTCGTTTCTTGACCAGGGTCCAACGGGTCGTCCACAGCAATGTTTCATCCCCAGGGGGGCAAGGTTTTGTCTTTAGTAGACTAGGGTTTGCAATTCAAAAAGGGGTGGCGGCGCAGCTTGTTGCTCGTCTACCTGCTATTATGATGTAACTTTCGTATTTTGTTTTAATAAAAAATGAAAAAAAAAAAAAAAAAAAACATATAGAATATTTAAACTCATTCTTAAATCTTAATTATCAAATGAATTCAATATTAAATAAAATAAAAACATCTTCCTGTTGGTGCATTATAGTTTGTCTTTCAAATTGTAAAAGACAAAGATTTTAATTGCAAGCTGGAGAACTTATATTATTTAACCAATGTATTATTATTTATTTATAGGTATTATTTAATATAATTGATATATGTTTTAGTAGCAACATTTGATGCCAACTGTTTCCTACTAAACGGTCACGGCGGCACCGACGGCAGCTCATCTGTCTCCTCCGTACGGCTCCATCTTTCTAAGGGCCGTTTGATAAGCCTCTTAACGAGACTCTGAACCATTCAGCGCTAAATGATTCAGCATTCAACACGTTTGTTTCAGCTGAATGCAATGGTTAAGACTGAACCATTAAGACTTGGGATGTTGTTGAACCATTAAGCACTCAACTATTAAGCACTGAACTAGGCTGAACCTTAATGACGCTATCCTACCAATGTGGGACAACAAAACTAACCACTAAGAAGTCAAATTTAGAGCATGTTTGGATAACCATTTGTGAGCTCCTTATGACTTATTAACTTAATCAAGAAGGAGATAAGGAGAAAAAAGTGTTTGGGTAATTTGTTTGAAAAAGACTTTTTGAAAGATTTTGGCTTTGGAAAAGAAGAAATGAGAGCAAAAGTCATAAGTTACAATTTCTTACTTTTGGGATTAAGTAACTTTTGAGGTTCAAGAAGGAAAAAAAGAAGAAATGGATAAGGAGAGCCAAACACACTCTTAATGATTCAACAATTAACCATTCAGACCTCTTAATTAACTATTCAAACATCTTAATGATTCAACACTTAATCAGCCAAACGGCTTCTAAGTTCAATGTCGCCTAAATAATTGGCTAATTGCACTAACATTTAGCATTATTGCACTAACACTTTTTTCACTTTTAACTTTAGTACCTATACTTTTCATCTTTTACAAATTATTCGTTTTACGTTCCAGTCTAAATTTTGCGACTTAACACGTCACAACATGCATGTGTTTAATGTTTTACGCCTATTATTTCCCGTTTAATAGCCCGTTGCAACGCATTAGTCATAGATCGACTAAGTTATTGCTTTTCTCTGTTTTATGTGTCGCTTGTGTGGTTCATTATTTTTACGTCTGCTTTTCGTTCGGTTTTTTTTTTTTTTTTTGTGTTTATTTATTTTTTTAATACAAGTTTCTTTCGGTGTCGGTGATGATAGTGTGCCATGTATTCCATTTGGCACTATTTTACGCTCTCTGCCGTAACACGGAGCGCTTAATACTGTATATATAAAACTACAAACCAAACATCATGAAACATCACATACATTATTCATAGTCACAAACCGACCATTACACCATTATTATTATTATTATATAGGTTTCGTATCCAATAAAGTGTCGTATGTAATACTAGGTCGTTAATATTTTATATTTGTAAAAATGTATTCATGGTCAACTCGAAACATAAACAACCGTAAAATACACATCTCAATATCTCATATCATATGTCATAACACGTGACGGCAGTAATGAAGCTTTATATCACAATAATGGGTCCAAACACACCCGTTGACCTTTGCTATCCGCGTTTAGAGCTTGTAGAACAAGTTTTATATATACCAATCTAGGAACTTGTCAAAGAAGTTATTATTTGTAAATTTCATCTCCTTTTCTATTACATTTTCTTTAACTACAACAAACTGCATAAATAACTAATAATAATTATCACAATAACACATCATTTGTATTACATGTTACATATGTTTTTAACTGAGGGATATATTACATTGAATCATCAGACTCATCAGAATCGCTTCTTTCGGGTTCTCCCGCATTTGTTCCAGCCCCTGAGACACTCGGTTTTGCAGCGGGTGCAGGTGCCGCTTTTTTCCTAGCGTTACGTGCACTCCCGTCACCGACTTCCTCTTGCTCGCCCATTTCCATACGTAGAAGCCAATGTCAAGGAATAAACAGGACCGAGAATTTCACAGAATCATTTATGAATGAGTCAACTCGGGTTATATACATATCTCTTAACGGGTCTAACAGGTTAGTTAGAAAATATAATCATGAGTAAAAAAGAAGCAGGCCCAATGGGTCGAAATCGGCATAACACATCGACTCATCAAGCTTACTAAATTGGTTCATTCAAAAAATCATGTTATTATGATACCAAAATACAACTTTTTAATCATATTTAACCCACGGTATGTATAATGTACCCAGTTTTCATAAAAATACCTAAACGAACTTACGAACATTTAAGTTCCATGTAGTTACAAAGCTAAACTTCAAACAATTCACTATCACATTTTATAAAAATGTACCATGTTTGTGTGGGAAAGTAAGCAAACAACCAACATGAAAGGATATCGACGATTTCAGCTGTTCCACCATTCATGATGTTCAGCAGATCTTTCTCTACCCGCCGGACGAGTTCAGGCTGCAATTGATATGAATATCATAATCAAGCGGTCAAAAAAATAGTTTGTTACATATAATGACCAAAATGTAATAAACCCTTTTTGTAATGCATAAAACATCATCCTAAATCAAAATCGAGATTATTATTTAAATAACATAATATTAGTAATCGTATTTGAGACATGAGTCATTTATAAAAATAGAAGTTATAGACAAAGTGTTTCTGTTCAACCCAACCTGCGCAAACCCCCTGTTTCAACTTGTGCCATATAGTTATCGGTTGTGGCCCATTACCCAACCTGCCGTTTTGCCACATCTAGAGTAATATTTAACCAAAACAGTTGAGGACGAGGAGAAACCATACATTTAAATCAGGCTCCCTGCGAAATCTACGCCTTCTAGCGTCTCTCATTGGCGGGGTAAGACCATGTCGGTACTCCACCGAATCTGGAGCAGGATCACCCTGATCTCTGACCATAATAATCTGTCATAATAATATATACACATACACATCAGTGTGCGCAAATAAATCACAATCAACTATACTTAAAAACATGCATAAGACACAAATCCTACTTGGCCAACGTCTGCAGTTTTTATCAGAACACTGTCATCGTAAGTCTTGTAAGACTCGACAATGGCTGGAAGGTCCAGTAGGGATGCAGGAAAATGGTCATCACCTATAACAAATGTGCCGTTCCTCCCATCATCTGCATTAAATAAGATAAACAAATGGCCAAATTAAAATAATAAGGCTTGATAATAAACATGATGCCATCTTACCGGAGAATGACAAATCCAGTGACTTGTCATCTGAAGCATTCTCATCTAAAAGGCGATCTATACGCTCAGCAACAGAGGGTGGCACCCTCAGTATAAACTGTTCCTCCATTCTATTATTAAAACGATAAGATCTGTACAAAGTCAAATTTGACCAAAATAAGTGTTTTAGAAGAAATACGTATAGAAAGTGAAGCATGGAACTCAGTATCATTGTATGCGTGCAGGCAGTGCGTCCATGATGATATCAAATTATTAGTTACTAATTAGGAATGTCAATAACATGTGGTCTGGCTTCTTAGAATTTCATATTTTTCGTTGATGCAAAGAGCAAGCATACACTAATATTGATAACAACCAAAATATGACAATATCTATAACTATTAAGTTCAGTCCTTTCAAGCCAAAATCTCGTATGATTTCATGATCTCCTATTTTAGTTTCAATACTTAGAGCATCCCCAATGCATATATTTGGGGCGTTTTTTAGCTCACATGGAGGAGAGAGTGAGGAAAGGCGTTTTTGTGCAAAAATTACCATAAACGGATTATGTGAGAGGGAGAGGAGAAAGGGAGGAGCATTTTTGAGACTGTGGGGCAATCCGGGAAGGTTTCCACGTGGAGGTGTTTTTGAGAGCCTCCATTGTGGATGCTCTCAAACTTCCCCGAGGCGCACCTGAGGCGCAGGTTTTCTTAGCATCTCAGCCCTATGAAGCGCACATACAAAAGAACAACCTGAGGCACCACATCATACTCATTTTTTGGGCACCTTGCCTCACGACGCACGCCTCTTAAAACTATGAGTATATGATAAGCACTTTAAAAGGTAATAATCAAGTAACGACTCTAAATTTCGAAAATGCTCATAATCACTTGCCATATGCAAACACGTGTGGTTTTAAGATAGTTTCTTTACGCGATTATAATCTTAGAACATTCTGGAGCTAAAACTTGTGAAGCAATAATCATAAAAAATCACCGTAATTTTGGAGAGTGGACGAATTAGAAGGCACGCGAAGAAAGATTGATGCTGATACAGACAAACAACGTACATGGACATATAATGTAGGGTGACACCACAGACAAATCCCACATCGTCTCATCCATACGAGACACAGCGGATCATAAGGAATATCCACTCAACGGATCACGGACGTTACGTGTGGTTTTATAAGTCTTAAGTTGAGTTATCAAGTCCTCTAACAGGTGAAAACTAAACAGCAGCTATAGCTAGTACAAAACAGCACTATAACAACCCTAACAACTTATTATACCATTTCTAAAGCTAAGAAACAGAATTTTAAACAATGAGACCAAATAATCAATAAGAAACTATAATAATTATTAATATAACAAATATAAAACAGTCCATATATGATACAATTACACTTTCATCAAAACACTATTCAATATATTCAACAATCATCCTTGATTAATGAAATTAAAGAGTTAAAACCTAAAATTGATACAAAAAAAAATCAGTAACAATAACAAAAAGTTGGTGGTAGACAATAACAAACCTAAAGTAAGGATTTACGATGAGGATAGGATCAATATTCAATGGCGATTTTGTAAGCTTCGAAGGAATTTGGGGATTGTTCAAGAGGATAGGATCCTGTTCAGTTTTATTTTACACTAGATTATATCCGGAGCGTCCCGGGTTGAGAAATCTAATTTGAAATATCAATTTTACACCTGAAATAGACTGATGCGTTTTACAGTTACATGCAGGAAAGCTTCGGGTAGCACTTAACCTAAAACAATTAACAATGTATCTCCAATGTTAGTGGATAACCTTAAACAATGTATAACTCTAATATTAAAACCTAACCTAAAACAATGTACAACTCCAATGCTAACACATGTTGTAAATAAAATTCATATTTACTGGTTTGAACATAACTAATGACTTGCCTATACGTGACTAATGAATAACCTAAACACTTTATGTTTTTTTCTGTATGAACAAAACCACACAAAAAATAGTCGTTTTTTTCTCCGTTTTTTATATAGCACTATGGTACCCGTTGGAAAGATAATAAAACGCTCGTTAATTTGGTGTAATTTTTTTCTTTAAAAAATCTCGTGTATAAAAGATATTAACGTTTAAAAGTTATGAGATGAATCATTAGAGATAAAAATCTAATTTTGTTTTTAAATTTTAAATTATTATTTTCCTAAAATAAAGCCCTTGCCACATGGGATGACACATGGCACACTCAATGGAGAGAATACACTCTTTGAATGTCATGTCATTAAAATGGTTTTGGTTTATTATATGTATAGACTAGATTATACCCCGGGAACGTCCCGGGGTTGAAAAATCTAATATGACATATTAATTTTACATTTGAAATAGAATGATGCGTTTTACAGTTACATGCATAAAAGCTTCGGGTAGCAGCTAACCTAAAACAATTAAAAATATATCTCCAATGTTAACGCCTAACCTTAAACAATGTATAACTCTAATATTAATATCTAACCTAAAACAATGTATAACTCCAATGCTAACGCATGTTGAAAATAGAATTCATATTTACTGATTTGAACATAATTAGTGACTTGCCTATACATGATTAATGATTTACCCGAATACTTTATGTTTTTTTTCCTATTTGAATAAACCCAACAAAAAATAGTTGTTTTTTTTCTCCGTTTTTTATATATCACTATGGTACTCGTTGAAAAGATAATAAAACGCTCGTTAATTTGGTGTAATTTTTTTCTTTAAAAAATCTCGTATATAAAAGATATTAACGTTTAAAAATTATGGGAAGAAACATAAGAGAGAAAAATATAATTTTGTTTTTAAATTATTTTTTTTCCTAAAATATCTCAATGCCACATGGGATGACACATGGCACACTCAAGGAGAAGAATGCCTCTTTGAGTGCCATGTCATTAAAATGGCTTTGGTTTATTATATGTATAGATTATTGTTTTTTATTTATTTAAACTAGTTTTTTTTCCGGATACGCGGCATGATAAAGTTTAGACTGCAATCAACCCCACTTATTTCCGAAGTAAATTTACGTCGAAATATAGAATAATTCGAATTCATACCGCTAAATGAAAATCCATTATATTTGAGGTTTAACACTTTTATTGATTTAAATAAATTATATTAATTTTTGATAATCAAAATAATACAAGTTACATTTGGATAGCTTATTCTGTAAGCGGGCGATAAGTTGCACCGCTATTCCCTTTTTGAATCGCAAAACCTATTATGCTAAATACAAACCCTTGGTTTTTAGAGCTTTGTGAGGTACTGTGAACCACCTTATGCACTTGGTCCAGAAAACGCATTGCCTCTGAGGCCAAGGCTCCAAATGTGTCGAATGCAGAAGGCATGAGCCTGACTGGGCTCGAGCCGGCCTGAGCCTGACTGGGATCGAGCTCGGCTCGTCATGCTTTTATGAAGCTCGAACTCGGCTCGAAAATAAAACCCAAGGGCTCGAGCTCGGCTCGAAATAATTATAGAACAATTTAAAAGGAGTTAAAAGCTCGACTCGAGCTCGCATTGATAGCTTAAACGAGCCAAAGCTCGGCTTAAGCTCGAGCTCGCCAATGTTAAATAGTAGGTATACTATATATAAAATAATAATATAAATTTGTTTGGGCTCGTTTAGGCTCGCTAGCCTAAACGGTCTTTGTATGAAAAGCTCGAGCTCATTAAGGCTCAGCTCGTTCGAGCTTTTTACCGATCGGATCCCGAGTAGCTCTCGAGCTGTTGCGCATCATTTACACCCCTAGGCATGAACATGTGTTGGTTCCCCAAACAGATTGCCTCGTACTTAGTGACCTTCTTAGATTTTGCCTCAAAACAGCTTGCCCCGAAGCAAAGTCGTTGTCTCATAGACCCACTAAGGGGGACACCCCAGTAATGTCAACACAGGCATGCCTGTCCCCCACCCAACCAAACACAAGAACGTCTACTAGACGCATGGTGGATCTCCTTTCGTGCGGATCGGTTAAAAAATTTACCGATGCTTTTTTCTTAGCCGAGATCCCCGTGCGTCGAAACACATCCCATAGAACACCTCTGACCAAGTCATGACAGTACTTAAACCCCGGTAATTTCTTACAGTGGAGGGCATGCTCGCCAACTCTATCTAGATAGTGTTTTTTTTCTTTGCAAATGAGGCATGGTTCATCCAGCGGGAAAAGGGTATCATAAAACGGTATTTGAGAATAACCCTGTATTTCACCACCGACATCCGCTATCTAAGCCCATCAATGAGCAAGACAGTCAAAAAGTCATGAGATGGTCCCTTGAAGGCGTAAGCATTTCCTATTAAAAAGATTTCAGTTTACTCATGTAAAAAACACCAAATCATTTCTTCTTAATATGTATACAACAACAACCAACAACAACCATGCCCAGTAAATCTCACAAATAGAAATACTATTGGTAGGATCTGGGGATGATGGGATGTAGGCAAACCTTACCCCCATCCCTAGGGATAGAGAGGCTGCTTTCAAGGAGACCCCCGGCTCGAAACATGTTAAACTAGATATATATAAAATAAAAACTACCAAGAACCAACAATCAAGTAAGTGGTGAAAAATAACATGACAGACCAGGGAACATATATAACATGATACACAACATATATGCAAGCATGATTACCAACACAAAACAAGTCCAACGGAAAAAAGGACAGCCCCTAAGAATCCTTAGCCTTAATTCTACGTCTCCACGAACTCCTATCTTGGACCATGTCCTCAGAGAGGTGCAACTCTATCAAATCTTGTTCAATACGCTTATCCCAGGTCAACTTGGGTCTACCTCTACTCCTCCTACCCTCAACAGTCAACGCTTCCACTACTCTAACTGTCGATGACGTCGGTCTCCTCCTCACATGCCCAAACCATCTCAATCTCCACTCCTTTATCTTCTCTGAAATCTTAGCCAACCCTAATCTTTCCCTAACAAGCTCATTTCTTATTCGGTCTAGCCTAGTGTACCCACACATCCACCTAAGCATCCTCATTTCTGCTACATCCATCTTGCGGGCTTGAGTCTTCTTGATGGCCCAACACTCCGTCCCATACAACATAGCCGGTCTGACTGCAACTCTATAGAATTTACCCTTTAGTTAGTTGGGAACCTCCTGTCGCACAAAACCCCAGAGGCTGCTTTCCATCTACGCTAGCCGGCCTGGATACGGTGGGTTACATCTCTATCTATCTCTCCATCATTTTGAACAAAAGATCCTAGATATTTGAAAGTCGTTGTCTTCGGGACCACTTGGCCATCGATGGAGATCTGCGTGTCACTTACGTCACCTGCATCACTGAAACCACAGTAGAGGTACTCTGTCTTCGAGCGACTAATCCTTAACCCCTTGCTCTCTAAATCTCCACTCTTCTACCCTCGCATTCAGACTTTCTTTGGTCTCCGCCACTAACACAATATCATTAGCAAAAAGCATACACCACGACACTGCCTTCTGAATCGATTTGGACAACTCATCCAGTACCATCGCAAAGATGAATGGGCTCAAAGCAGATCCTTGATGGAGTCCTATCTCCATAGGAAAGGAATCAGTATCCCCTACAGGAGCCCGAACGCTGGTGACAGACCTATCATACATATCCTTAATTATATCTATATACTTCCCCGGCACCCCCTTACATTCCAAAGTATCCCAAAGTAGCTTCGCGGGACACTGTCGTATGCCTTTCCAAGTCAATGAACACCATATGCAAGTCCCTCCTTTTCTCCCTAAACTTCTCCATTAATATGTATGCATACACTTAAAAACACATATGATTTCAATTTATTCATGTATTGTTTATCTTTCTTTTTTTTTTCACTTGATTCGGTGTATTAACGAAATAGAAAGTTCAAAGAATTATATTAAAAAAATGTTAAAAAGAGTATCAACAAAATATATCTAAAGGGTATTCACGTTGGTTTGTTAAAAACATTTCAAAAAATACTTAGTGTTAAATTATACTATTTATTATTTACAACCCACATTGGAATGAATAGGTATTAACCGTTGGGGTATACACCTAACTTTTGATTTTCCGGTACATAGACATGTGTTATAGGTTGACACCGGGTTCTTTTTTTTTGCAGGTAATCCTTGGTTTGTCACTCCTTTAAATCGCTGGTAGCGGCGGTGCATGGCGGTGGTATGGTTGTATAGGTTGAGCCGACAGCAGTTTTCAAAATCGCATGGGTTCATTTGATCTAATGACCTATACAACTTCGTTTTGAGGCATTAATACAATTTGAAAACTTTGGGTAAGATATGAAGATGAACACATCTAATTTAGTCCCATGTGTCCTCTTCTTTGTCAAAAGTATGATATCAAGACTAAAAGAATACGATTTATTCCCAAACCAAAAAATAATCCCAAGAACATACAAGACGTCTTAAAATACAAAGAAAGAATCCTAACACCTATTACATACCAGACACAAGAAATAGACTCAGTCAATACACGACTTCACACCCTAGGAATACGATACAAAGATCAGTACTATAACAACGCTGATCAATCAAAAAGAATACGAAACCCTAGATGAAATCAAAGACTAGTAGATTAGTCTGATAAGGTGAAAGATGAAACACGAGAAAACAATCTGAATCTGGAAGGATTTGCACCTCTATGTTAATATACGAGATCTATAATAATAATAATAACACTCTGGAAAGAACCCTAGTCTGCTCTTGTTTTGTTGTTGTGGAAAAGAAGCCTGAGATGATTTTTTAGTCTATAGAACCAAAGAGATAAAACATCAGTGATCCACCACATATTAGGTTAGTGAAAAAGATCATGGACTTGACTTGATTGACCGAAGCCCAACAGTGTGACCGAAGCCCAGCAGCTTTATAACAGGCCCAATGAACTATGTTGCAATCAGACCCACAAACATCTTCTTTCATCTTTGAGCCCAATACTAAACAGGTGCACACCTTATGTTGTCAAACAAGAGCGCCACCACGATCAGCAGCTTCAGGCCAAACATAAGACCTGCACAAAACAACTTATGCAAAATGATAAAATACCAAGTAATAAAATTGACAGACTTGAGTATAACATTTTGTATAATATTTTAACACCCCCCCTCAATTTTATTACCTAAACATATCATATATCATTAACATGTTGATGTGTTTGCAAACCTTTAGAAATAAGTCCAGCGCAAAACTTTTGATTTTATCATGAAATACCATACAGGCTACATTGCAACAATAAAAAAAAATACTGCAGCTGAACAATCTCATTTTACCTCAACTCGACAACTAATTCTAGCAACAAATTCTGATCCAAATAATCATAATTAACTAGACTAGAACACATTTACCATTTGAATCAACTTACCCAGCCGATGATGTTATTGAGCGAAAAAAAAAACATTAGTAAACACAACAGCTAGTTGGTCACTTGTGTCAACTTCCTGTGTGTTATCCGTCCTTTTGCAATATGCTTTCTTAAAAAACAAGTTCAAAGTAAAATAAACTTTGTTTTTATCAACAAAGTATCGGATTAGCTGCAATGGATATCACAACTGAACTGTCACAAAGTAGACTGACAGGCAAATTATCCTAATTGTTACCTTCTTTATAAAAAAACAGTTTAGCTAAATATCCTGAAACTATAAACCACCTTTGTTAATTTTTCCAAGTTCCTTTTGAAATTCTAGACAACATACTAAACACTTCCCAGTCTTGGTTATATGACTTAGTTGACTTTAGAATTATATAAAATACGAACACTAAGTATGACATATAACGCCTCTTATGAATACAAAAATCTTTGAATCTGACAAAAAAAAAAAAAAAAAAAAAAATCACCAAGAACTCATACTCCTTTAAACCATCAACATAATGACCTGATTACAAACCTCACACTACGAACCAATTTCCAAAATTCAACCACACGACGAATTTAACCTACACAGTGAGTGAACCAATGACAGAGAAAACAGAGTACTTTAAAGAGACTCAAAGACAATTTTATAGAGACAATCCTAAATCCTTTGTTAATTTAAAAACATCAATAACTGGAAAATATTTAAGAACGCCTGAATTCCGTAAAATATACTTGGATAACAAATATAGTTCTATTTTTTGAAAACTCATTTTTACCATCACATTTGACCAGCTTATTATTTATAAAAAAACAAGTAGTATAACAGAACATACAAATTTTTATCTTTACGACCAAAAAATTGACCACAAAGAACCAAAAAACAATTGATTTGAAAAAAAACTCAATACCTATCCATAACATGACAAGACCAGTGAACTAATATTAATAATGATCGTCAACTAGAAGATCACGAATTTCATAACAAAAAAAATTTTCTAAAGCCATATATGAAAACAACCATATTCTGATTAAGGCAAGAGAATCACACAATTCAACAAAATCCTATCAATAATGCATACAACACAATAGGATACAGCAAAACATGTTCTGATTAACACCAAATCATACGATTTATCAATCAAAACATACAAGACAAATTTTTATTCATGTTGATAAAACCTTGTAAAGGAAGTAAACACTCATTTGATTTAACCAAAAAGGAACTTTTAATTTTTGCTAATCAAATGTTTACACCTTCACAAACAACAAGAACCATACAATCGAGATTGTATCACATGATTCAAAAACATGTAAGCACCATTACAGCCTAAACATAATCTGATAACACTCAAAATCACAAGACTTCAATACCAGAATACAATCTTCCACATAGAAGACCACACAAAAGGCTGTAACACCTACAAGATATACAATACTAAGAGAAACCAACCGGTACCCCTTACAACCTCTTCTCTAACCTCTACAGACCAAGTCATCAACAAGACGAAAAAACACAAAACACTAATCATGATCTAACGGACTTCCTAACTCTACAACTAGTAGATTTTATTCAAGAATCCTAGATCTAGTGCCAATACCAGAGATTACAATAGAAGAGATACACAAATTGAAACACACAGGTTGCTAAATCAAGCATCATGTCTCAATACCAGAATTATCAGCCAAAAGACATCTAATTGAATAAGAAAAAATCACACGATTTTACAATTAGAAAAACATCCCACAAAGGAATAAACAAGGCTGACATAAAACACGTAAAGACTTGAGAAGAACTTAAAGACTAATTTGCATTGATCAAAAACTTTTACAACTTTACAAGAAACATATCAACAGAAAACTTGTAAAGAACATAAAGACTAATTTGAATCAATTCGCAAAACCTTTTTCAACTTCACAACCAATACTCAACAAATATGGAATCACAAGATTCAACACACAAGTCTCATAACAATAAGAACCATAAACCATATGGCTCCATCAAACTATAAAGACACAGCCAGACAAACACTGATTGAACACAAAAGCACACGACTTTTTCAATCATAAAACATTCTCACACGAGAAAATTATACAAGACTGTCATATTCAAAATATATTCTTAGGCAACAATAGTTGGATTAGCACCTGAACCACACAGTTCAACTAATCAAACAACAAGGATATACACACATTGAATACAGACCACACAAAACCATCATGATACGAGTTCAATTATAAACTCATCAAGACACGGTTAAAGCCTATATTATGACCATGAATCACACGATTCAAAACCTAGTAAACAAAGTTACATAGTTAACAAATATTTGAGAACAAAAGCTTAATATTACTACTACCAGTAGCATATAACGAACAACTTCTCAACATACGCAGATCATCTTAAAAAATCTCTCAACAACTCACCAAATATAGATTCTAAAATACATTAGAACAAAGCAAATCGAGAGACACCAAGATCCCAGATAAAATAACAATCAGGACATTTACAAAATTTTAAAATTCATGTCAGATAAACAAAGGCTTGTGAAGAATTTAAAGACCAAATCCGATTACTTATAACACTTTGATTAGACAAACCTATTTTCCAGTCATAAGAATTTGAATTAAAAACAAATTTAACCACACGATTCAAGAACCATGAAAGCAACTGAAATAGATCACAAAACAACACAAGCACTTTCTAGACCTAGAGAATACGATATCTAAGCACAAGAACCATCAAGTGCAGATCATTAGCAGCAAATTTGCAATTTAACGTTTCAATAGATATTTGTTATTATTATCATCATTATTTCCAGTACCAACATTATAACCTGTATAGACAATCAATTCTATTAAAGGAAATACAACCAAGAAGTACTGAAAATATTAACCCACCAAATAACAGAACAATCAATAAACAGAAAAGAACTCAAATAACAGTCAATCAAGAACACACAGACTTGACACACCAGTTATTGAGCCAATTCCGGTCCCCCTAACCCGGACAGTGCTCCTAGACACAACAAGAAAATAAAACAGAGACAAGGAACAATCTCACCGATAATGACCCAAGTTAGGGTTTCGCCACAAAGTCACAGATTATCACCTTCACTTAGGGTGACAATCTGGAGAGCAAGATGATTCTTTCCGGTTATCCACAACGTCCAGTTCAGCTTCAAGATTATTCCACCAAACCCTAAATCTGATGGTTAACTTCAGATCAAGGGTTAACACAGCTGTTGAGAAGATCTTTCTACACCAGAGTATAACCTAACCGTTCCGTCAGATGCTACCCAAAGAATCAGTCAGATGCTACCCAAAGAATCAGACGCATACACGATTAACCAGAAATAAAACCTTGTACCCCAAGAATCAGACGCAGACTCATCCTAATCGACACTGTCAAGAATTCCTCACAAGAACATATCTCAACTTGTCAACGATCAACAGATTTCTAGATTCAGGGATAATATTTTAACACGAGAATCTAACCGAAACCAGATCGGACTCCAAATGCAGCCGATAACAGTATAGATCAGACACATTTTTTGACAGAAAAAAACCCTACAATCCGATAGACCTGAATACAGATCTAACCTTAAACAGAGAACAAATCGCTTCAAAGTTTCTTGAAATATCAGCTTGGTTCAGATCTGGACTTGAATAATCACAAGTCAGTACAGCAGCGGAAGACCGAAGAAAAAAAACACCACACAAATCAGGAACCTCTAACAAAAAACAACAATGGCAGAACAGAACGAGAACCAAGTCTTTGAAAAACTGTCACGGTGATTTAAGAGCAGAAATATAACGACAACAGATCTGAACACACATACCAGAGACTCAGCGGAAGCAAATAATAAAAAAATACCGAGACCAGATCTGTTTTTAAAAAACTGGTACTCCATAGACCAGATTTTTTTTATATTTATTTATTATTTTTTTTTTACAAGTAAAAAATCAGATCTGTAAACCACGATTAAATCCTCGGATAACAGAAACACGACCAGAATCAAGAGTCAAGAACCTGGCTCTGATACCATGTCAAAAGTATGATATCAAGACTAAAAGAATACGATTTATTCCCAAACCAAAAAATAATCCCAAGAACATACAAGACGTCTTAAAATACAAAGAAAGAATCCTAACACCTATTACATACCAGACACAAGAAATAGACTCAGTCAATACACGACTTCACACCCTAGGAATACGATACAAAGATCAGTACTATAACAACGCTGATCAATCAAAAAGAATACGAAACCCTAGATGAAATCAAAGACTAGTAGATTAGTCTGATAAGGTGAAAGATGAAACACGAGAAAACAATCTGAATCTGGAAGGATTTGCACCTCTATGTTAATATACGAGATCTATAATAATAATAATAACACTCTGGAAAGAACCCTAGTCTGCTCTTGTTTTGTTGTTGTGGAAAAGAAGCCTGAGATGATTTTTTAGTCTATAGAACCAAAGAGATAAAACATCAGTGATCCACCACATATTAGGTTAGTGAAAAAGATCATGGACTTGACTTGATTGACCGAAGCCCAACAGTGTGACCGAAGCCCAGCAGCTTTATAACAGGCCCAATGAACTATGTTGCAATCAGACCCACAAACATCTTCTTTCATCTTTGAGCCCAATACTAAACAGGTGCACACCTTATGTTGTCAAACAAGAGCGCCACCACGATCAGCAGCTTCAGGCCAAACATAAGACCTGCACAAAACAACTTATGCAAAATGATAAAATACCAAGTAATAAAATTGACAGACTTGAGTATAACATTTTGTATAATATTTTAACATTCTTATCGTGACATATCTCACCAGGAGCGATGGTCGTTCAACTGATGGTGACAGAAAGAAGAGAGAGATCTTATTCAACTTCGTTTCTTCTGATGACGGGATGTATGTGTTAATGTGTTAGCATTGTTGGCTTAATTTGTATGTGTACTTCCTTCCTGCAGTTGTTACTATTCGGATGTTGGTATACATTTTAGTTTAGTTATTTCATTGATAATTTTAATGCATTGTATGACCCCACCAAAGCCCACTCTTTAGTGGAGTATCATGAGAAGTGAAGAATAGGACTTGGGACTAAAAGGTCTTGGGTTGAACAACCGAGGGAAACAATTCAACCACTTTCTAGTGATATGGGAAAACAAATACTTACTGAAGTAAGTGGTATGTGATATATGCAATAATCAAAACTGCCAACAATTTCAAAAATAATTGCAGGGTATTGTGAAAAAGTAAATATGTAGATAGTTATTTCGTTTGATACAAAAACCATTCTGGATTTATAAATCTCAATAGTTTGTAACTGAATCATACAATAATCATCAATTAGCAACTTATCTATATTATCTTATTAAGGAGTGATGTACAACATGGTAATTTGCATTTTCGTACAACGTAACAAGCAACATGTACAACATATTTAAACAAAAAATTTAAGAGTATTATAGGCATTGTGGTGACAATTAAAACACTTAGGACGGTAAAATAGTAAATTTAAATCAATCCAAAACCTCACATCCTAAAATCTTGTCCCAATTCTACCCTCATGTCTAAGTTTTAGAACACAAAATATAACCTATAATGCATCTTAAATGTGAGACCTTTGAACCCCTCATAATCATCAACCTTTCATCATCATCATCATCATCACCAATTCAGTAGTAACTCATTCTCTCTCTCTCTCTCTCTCTCTCTCTCCTGTCTATGAATTTGAAGTTCGTTTGCTACTGGTGAGTTCTTGATGATCTGGGTTTTCTTTGTTTCTTAATTGTTGTTAATTAATCGTATTATGATTTGTGGGTTCATTACTTTTATGAATCTTGATAGTGGTTGGTTATGGTTTTTGATGGTCTCTATTGATGAATATTTAATGAGATTTTTAATATTTGGAATTTGTTTTTTATAAAGATTATGCAACGAATGGATCTAAGGAGAGTTGTCGAGATGTAATGTGTCTTACATTAACACAAGGTAAGGTAAGTTAAATGGGATGATACAAATTCTTTATATATGTTTTTTTTATGCAAATGACTTGTTTGATAATGTTATAAAGCCTGCTAAAAAAAATTGAATATGCAATATGAATATTAGGTGTTTCAGTTGGGCAAAATAGGATGGCTTTGATGATCTCAACTATAACATCATCAATGCTAATGGTTTGCTAGGTTTACTATTATAATTTATATCTATGTGATTAAAATCAATGATCTTTATCACTTTTTTTTTTGTTTTTTATAGGAAAAGAACAATCCCTTCTAAGAAACCACTAGGTTCGGTTTGTCGACCCGTTACAAGGTGAGTAATATGCCCATTTTTTAGTTCTTGTTTTTATTGGAAAGAAATAATTCATGAGATCACAATTTTGCTGCATCTGTATGGGATTTAGTGCACAAATCACCACCCAAAACTACATATTGTTACCTATTAGATGAATTAAAGTTTGGATTTGTAATTGTAACAGTATGACACTATGGTGTATCACCAGAAACATGATTACAAAAATGTTTGTTTGACCTTTTGATTCAAACATGTTGGATGCCTTGTGGGCCGAAACGAGCTGGGCTACAGGGTGTACTGTGTGCATAGACTAATAGGTGAGATTCTTATTTACATTGGACATGCTGCTCATTAGCTTTATTGAAAAAACTTTACGTTCTGTTAACTATGTGAATAATGCTTTTGGGATGTTACATATAATATTACTTAATAGATATTCATGAAACCATGTAATATTATTTGATTATGTCTAATTAATATTATGTTTAGTTGCTTCACATATTGGAAGTTACCTCAAGATTTTGTGAAGGTTATTATTATATATTTACTCAATACTTGTGGAGTTTGGGATCTTAATTAGTGTACATACCATGTTTTCTGTTATAGCGAAAGGCAATGGGTGCATTTAAAATACTTTCCTGATTCTTGAATCTGTCCGATCCATTACTTTTAAAGTTTTCTTACTTGACCCATTAAACATGACCTAAATCTAATAATTTATAAGTGAATGCTTGAATTGTTGAGAAAAAAAAAATTAGTAGGTCATAAACTATTTCAGTTTTGCTACTGTTAAGTATAAGTGTATCTATTCGGCCCATCTTAACTCAACATCTTTTTAAACTTTGATCAAATACTATTACACATCAACTGAACCATAATGAACCTTTTCAGCTCGTACCAAAAATTCAAATATTTTAAAACACTTTCTTGATGAGCATACCACTTAGACAAAGATCAGAGAACCTTGAAACTGGTATTTTTTGCAATATGCAGGGTCATGTTAGGAAAACAATTGCATGTGGGTCTTTTCTTATTAGAGGTATAATATATACTTTTTGATTCAACCTTTTCAGCTAAAATCTGTGTTTATTATTAGTTATTCATATCATCCCAGGTATAAAAGGACTTCACTTTGATCTATTCCATTATTTTTTTTCATAATTTTTACTTTGGTAAAAAAATCTACTCTTTTATCCTCATTCATTATCAATTAGGCTAATTGTGTTAAAAAATATTCATATTCGTCACCATAATTTGACTTTGTCATATTCCACGTAGCTTTTTTTAGATTAAAAAATATAGATTCTAGATACAAAAGTAGGTATCGTTTCTCGTAAAAAAAAAATTGTCTTTCTTTGCTACATGACATGGATTTAATCTTGTTCTTTTTACTAGGCTATGAACTTCGCGAGTCTATAACAAAAATATAGTTTAAAGAAAGAACTCACTGGTAAAAAAAATAAGGAAAAGACAAAATTACACGGATGGTGCCTGTAGTTTTCATGTAATAACGCCTTAAGGTACTAAGCAACTTTTTTAACTTCTTTAGGGCCCATGGTTTAGTTTTTGTAACGAAAATGAGTTTTAAGGTTTATTTTTGTAACAATGTTGGGTACTAATACTAACTATCGTTAAATTTTCTGTTAACTTTAGTTAAAGTGATTAAAATGCTTTTTTTATAAACTAGAGGGGCCATTATGTATTAAACTTCATTTACAAAACTTTTAGTACCCAAACATAAAACTTTAGATAAACCACAGGGACTAACCATGTAATTAACTCATTATTTTATTAAATGTATTTATTTTTAAGATTTATAATTAAATAAGGAATATTTAATTAAAACATTGTTTTATTAAATATATTTATCCCATTATTTATAAAAATAAATCCAAGTTATTAGATTAATAGTTGTATCCATAACACATTTATTAAATATATTTATCTCATTATTTATAAAAATAAATCCAAGTTATTAGATTAATAGTTGTAACCATAAAGAAAACATTTAACTTAATGTTGGATGGACTTGTGTTATGGTTACAACTATTAACCTAATAACTTGGATTTAACTTATAAAAATGTTTTCTTTATGTGATTGAATTAAGTGTTATTTTTGGCCAAAAAGATGCAAACCCAATTCAAGAAAATTTAAAAAGATAGAAACAAACAGAAGTTGAATTTTTATAAATAAAAAAAGAAAGATTTTTTTTCTTCTTCAAGAACTGGTGGGCTTGGTAGGTTTGGACCTACAAGGTAAAAATCATTTTTGAATTTCATTAAAATCCATAAGTAAATTAATAACATTTAGAACGTTTTATCTATCTTAGAAGCGTATTTATTTTTATAAATAATGGGATAAATATATTTAATAAAACAATATGTTTTAATTAAATATTCCTTATTTAATTATAAATCTTAAAAATAAATACATTTAATAAAATAATGAGTTAATTACATGGTTAGTCCATGTGGTTTCTCTAAAGTTTCATTTTTGGGTACTAAGGGTTTTGTAAATGAAGTTTAATACATAATGGCCCCTCTAGTTTATAAAAAGGCATTTTAATCACTTTAACTAAAGTTAACAAAAAAATTAACGATAGTTAGTATTAGTACCCAACATTGTTACAAAAACAAACCTTAATACCCATTTTCGTTACAAAAACTAAACCATGGGCCCTAAAGAAGTTAAAAAAGTTGCTTAGTACCTTAAGGCGTTATTACATGAAAACCACAGGCACCATCCGTGTAATTTTGTCTAAGGAAAAAATAAGGAAGAAATCAGGTGAACCTAAACCTAATGCGCCTCATATTTCGTTTAAATTGAAGATAACATCAAGCATGTTAAACCTTTATTTTAGATCGAGTTTAGTTAACCTTGGATCACTAGCTCAATGCAGGCCATCTTATCATTCTTGTAGATATGCATAATAGTTTTGTACCTAGTTTGATTAGAGGGCGATGGGTGCTGCAAAATACAATGAACCAACTATCAGGTCTTCCAATATGCAAACTGGTGATGGGAATTACATTCTTTAAATGAACTTAATCCATGTTGAATTTATCTTATATGTGTTATTGAAGGAAATATAATGATCTATTTAGTGGATTGATATATATTTACTTAAGACGGCCAAGGAAAAATGGTGGCTAAACTAAAACAAATAAGGGGTTGTATCAAAAATCTGGTGTGCAAGTTACTTCCAGAAAATATAAAAAAAAATATTAAACAACCTTAAGATTAGTCTGTTTTCTCTTGATTCCAAATTTTATGGGCCAATCAGTAGCTTATTTTCCCAACTATGCTTTTATTGCATACTAATATGAAGGTACTTTGATACATATTCATATGTAGATTCAGAAGGTGTTTTATATTTCACATTGTTACATGCTTGACGCAGTATCTTTATATTAAATTTTTAGTCATCCTTTCTTTAATTATGATGGGGCTACCAATGATTGGAATGACTACTCATGATACCTAAATACTGATGGAGTCGATATGTCTCATTTAATATTTTTTTGGTATAATTAGTTTTGTGATTTGTTGATAGCATCCGGTTTTTAAAGACTGATGGTAACATTTGGCAATAACTTTGCTATATGGGGTTTACAGTGTGATATGTATGGTTATGGTTATGGTTATGGTTATGCAATTTATGGTCCTTATTCACTTATGCCAACAATTGGTCATGATGGTCACCTTTGTGATGCTCGACAGTATTAATATCTAAGTCCCTATTTTCAGCCAATGAATAAAAAAAACTTATCGCACTCAAGTTTATAAAAACGTATACAACATGCTCAGTGACAACTCGTCTGTGTTGTAAATTTGTGCCACCCCCACATCGCGCAAGTATTATGGAATGAAAATGTTAGGAACCCGTAATGGGTTGGTTCGTATTAGATATCGTAATCCTATTTGATATCAGTCGGGCACCCGCCGCAACACGTGGACAATCCCACTAGTATACACCAATAGTCAAATAAGTTTTGTATAACAACTGTCAATTAACAATCATCAAATAATAATTTGGAAGAGTGGATACCCAAAAAAGTAATCGAAGAAAAAATCAAGTATAATGGATTGTAAATTAAATAATAAATTAAAACCCAAAGATGCAATCAAACCCTGTAGATCTGTAAATTAAACAATTAAAGGAAGAAGAGTTACATACCCAAAAGATGGAATCAAACCCTAATGTAGCGTTAAACTTGTGTGAAGAATTCAGAAGTTGAAAAATAGGGAATTAAGGTGTACAAAAGGGTTAATGATAGAAGAAGAAGATGGAGCGTATATGGTGCTGACGGTTGAAGCGGGTATATGGGAACTTGAAGATGGAAAGGAAGAGGCGGAGAGGATGGTATTGTTGTCAACGGTTACAGGGCAGAAGAAGAAAAGGGCGGTAGAATATTACGTTAAAGGAAGATGACGATGTTAAGTTTTTTTAATGACGGTGTTAATGACGGTGTTAAGTTGCTTTTTGTATATATATATAATATAATATACAGGGGAAAGATCCGGTACAAATAGTTTTTTTGGTAAAAACTGTGAAAATCAAAGGAGGATATTTTTTTTAATTTTTTTTTTGTATTATTCATCTAGAAAGAATGTTTAAGCACATGGGAAAAAAATTATAAAAAAATAAATTTTTTTACCCCCTTTGATTCTCACAGTTCTTACAAAAAAACTATTTGTATTTGATCTTTACTCATAATATATAATGTGCAGTTCATGGGTTTTTAAAGACATGTTATTATTATTATTATTATTATTATTATTATTATTATTATTATTATTATTATTATTATTATTATTATTAATAAGTAGATAAAGATTACATTTACATTTGTTCAACTCATAACGAAGATGATGAGTATTTATGTATGTCTTAAAGGGCTTCACTTGAATGCCTATAATATTTCTATAATGTCGTGATTGAATTATATGACGTGAAATTTTACATACACGACAAGCCACAACATTGCACGTTTGTACCAATCACATGAAGCAAAACACCACCTTCCTGGGATGGTCAGTAGCACTGATTGTATATATGTTGTTTGGAAGATGTGTCCTACCGAGTTGCGAGACCAATATATGAGAGTTGATCACCAATATCCGACGTTCATGCCCGAAGCTGTGGCTTCAAATGATTTGTGGCTTTGGCATGAGTTGTTTGATCCACCCGAATCAAACAACGACATCGATGTTCTCCAAAAATCTCTAACATTTCTCACTTATACGAACGTGGATACTATCGGACCGATGGGATCTACCTCACTTGATCAACGTTTTTGAAAGTATTTCGATATTCGTTCGATACGAAGGAAAAGAAATTCAATAAGGCGCAAAGTTCGCTAAGAAAGATGTGGAACGAACTTTTGGTGTTGTAAAAGCAAGATGCTATATACTTACGCGAACCATGCGGGCTATGAAAAGATTAGGCGCGAAGTGTATACATGTATTTTATTGCACAACATGATCTGAAAGGACGACATAAATGAAATATTGCCAGTCCACGTAAGGGATCCTTCAAACTAGTCAGTTTTTTGATGATAATATCCTTACGAAGTTGCAAATTGAAAATACACATTTCCGACTTTGGTTTTGATCTAGTGGAACATCTTGGAACTCTAGATCTACCCTACCTCGAGTCAGAGGAATCGTTTAATTTTATTTCAATGTATTTTTTTTATGTTTTCCTATTTTGATGTTTTTATCATGTAATGTTTTAAGTTTAATGACACTTTAGTATGTGTGTTCAAATGTATGATTTATTTGAAAAAGAAAAAGAAAAAAGTTATAGGATATTGTATATACTCTTAAAAATCATGGTCACTAGACGTTGGGCATGGGCCATGCTCTTTACCCACCCTTTTAACTTTTTGAAAATGACACAATTCACTTTTCAAGTTTCTAATTTGACAAAAACCAACTTACTAACTTGACTGAAATGACCCCCCTACTTTTTAACTTGACAAAAATATTTCCTTACTTTCCAACATCTTTTTATCTCTCAAACTTTTGACATGTAACCCGGCCATTCTACCCTCAAACTTCTCTATAATGTCAAAAGTAACCTCCAACTTTGCAAATGTCACTTTGACCCCCTCAAGTTTCAAAGTTTAGAGCTACCGCAAAACTAATTTGTTATGTTTTTTTATGGATGTGTCGGTATAAAGTTGAGTTAATTTTGCTTGAAAACGAGTCGGGTCAAATATAATACACTTTGATTCGACGATTAAATTCGAGTTGGTTTACGCTTTGTCGCAAAGGGTCGATAATAATAATCTATATATAATCAAGCCTCATAATCGGTGTAAATTCTAGTTGTATATACTCTTAAAAAGCATGGTCACTGGACGTGGAACATGCTCTTTACCCACCCTTTAACTTTTTGAAAATGACACAATTCACCTTTCAAGTTTCTAATTTGACAAAAACCAACTTTCTAACTTGACTGAAATAAACCCCCTACTTTTTAACTTGACAAAAAGTTCTCCTTACTTTCTAACATATTTTTATCTCTCAAACTTTTGACATGTAAACCAGTCTACCTTCAAACTTATCTATAATGTCAAAAGTAACCTCCAACTTTGCAAATGTCACTTTGATCCCCTCAAGTTTCAAAAGTTTAGAGCTACCACAAACTAATTTGTTACGTTTTTATGGATGTGTCGGTATAAAGCTGAGTTAATTTTGCTTGAAAACGAGTAGGGTCAAATATAACACGCTTTGATTCAATGATTAAAATAGAGTTGGTTTATGCTTTGACGCAAAGGGTCGATAATAATAAAATCTATACATAATCACGCCTCATAATAGGTGTAAATTCTAGTTTGTCTACATTTTAACGTAAATTTGATATTCTTTTTCGTATAATTTTTAGTTTGTCTATTTTCAACGTAAATTTGGTGTTCATTTTCGTGCTTCATTTTGTACGTATGACTTAGGTTATATATTATAAGTTTAGTTAGTCTATGATTTGGCCCCGTTGCCACAACGCACCTAAGAATCATAATCTGCAAGAAGAAGTAGGTACGAGCTCAGTATTGGTATGATATCGAAAGTACCGATCTCGAAAATTACAAACTATTGGTACCATTTTCAGTCTGGTATCAGTATGGTACAATGTTCAAAGGTAAATCAACCCAAAATATTGGTACCGTACCGAACGAAAGATTCGATCCAAAAAAAACAAAAAAAATGAGTATCGCATTTGTATTGAAAACGGTTTTATATGGTACATTTAGTACTAGTACGATTTCGGTACCCAGTATTATTTCTTCATTTCTAAAACCAACAAGACAAGTCCAAAAAAAGAAAAGAAAAAGAAATCAACCATGCATTGCGCATGACCACCAAAAGAGGATTGATATAAAGAAACGTTGCCCCAACATAATTGTGGCATCTCTTTCTCATATAATTGCTCATCCCTAGTGTTGCCCTAATTCGATTGCCGTTTGTCCTCAAAAAAAAATTCGGTACTACAAATTCATCTTAATAATTACACTGTGTTCATGGTTTTCGAATCACTATGTAGTAAAATTATCTTGGTTTTGCTTCACACTACACTCGTAACCATTAATTAGGTTCATCGTTGAAGAAACAAGTACCTGAGGGGAACTGGTCTTCTGGGTAGAGCAAAGGACTTCTTCTGACCCGATTGAATGGAACCTGCTTAGCTACAAAACAGAACACCGTTAGGACTCGTCACAGGATGGGGGGTTATCCTGTGACCACCCTCCGGCGTGAGAATAAGTATGGCTTTTAAGCGATCGTAAAAGTATGGAGTATTTGTGAATGAATAATAAGTTTTACCTGCGTCCCTATTTATAATAGAGGAGTCCTCTTCCTCTTACGATGTTTGACCGCCTCTTCCCTTTGGTTGTTCCACTTTTCTTGGAGATAAGCCATATCGCTTATATTCATATTTATCGGGCTGGGCAGTTATGCTTTACCCTCCACTTCCTTCTAGAAGGTGTTCGTTGCTAATCACTGCCGGATTACATGTGGCTGTTGGGCCTTACCCATTGGGCCACATGACGTGTTGTAGGTATGGGCCAGCCTAGTTAAACTGGGCCCTACCTCGTCATGTCCCCCCAGTCTAGTAAGGTGAACGTGTGAACGTTACTAGACTTATAAAAAATAAAGAAAATTCAACAAGCATATGTATAAAGTAAAATGTGACTTAAAAAATCTACATTGGGATTAGTACCGCATGACTTGTGCACGTGCCATCGTGTCTTATCACACGTCTTATCAGCCGTCTATGAACAGTCTGGGTGCCAGAGGAAATGACGTTTGGCGGTTCAATTTTGAATTTCAACCGTTAGTAATATTACCTATAAATTTGCCATTTCAAGGTTAGCCATCCACAATACTTAGCAGATTGTTGCTTTCCCTTCGACATACTATTACTTCCGAAATGGCCCCCAAGACTGGTTCTACGCGCACAGTCACGAGTGTTGCCGAGATTCACTGCATGTGGTCGTTAACGGTACTAGAATCCTTTTTAAATGATTACAAGATTCCATCGGAGTGGAATCCTGTATTGCCAGAGAAAGACGATATTGCTTTCCCTCTGAAGGAAGGGAAACTAACTCTATATGCTGAGTTTTTTACATTTTCCCATTTTCGCCTTCCTGCTACGAAGTTTCTCTGTGAACTGCTGTCATATTATGAAGTCAACGTTTCTCAGCTTCATCCGCTGGGGATGATTAAGATACGCCACTTTGAGTTTTGTGCTCTAGGGCTGGGTATGCCGCCCAAATTGGAAATTTTCCGAGCATTGTATGTGTTGAAGTTCAAAGGAGAATACTTTACCTTTGACCGTCGACCCGGGGTTTTATCCTGTATAGAGAATTTCCCGCAGAGTGTTAGGGATAAGGAATGGAGAAAGAAATTTTTCTATATCGATGCCTGTGTGTTTCCGGAGAATGCCCCCATTAGGTATCCGGAGGGCAAAAACAAACTTGCAGATTTGTGCCCATCTCCGGCAGTATATGAGAAAGATCCTTTATATGTTGCCTTGATTAATAATCCCACCGAGTGTACCCACATACCTGAACGGGCCATGGTGGCTGTGGGCATGAGCCGATTATGGTTGGATGATACAGTATTTCCTGAGTATCGCCGTGAGGATCAGGAAAGTTGGCAGTATTTCGACGTGCTTGATCCTGCCGCTGCTCCGTTACTTACAGAGTATGACCGCCCCCTCGGTGCACAAGAGTTAGACGTTTTGAGCCAAACTGTGGCCAAATTCTATGTCCCAGCGGCAGCTGCGTCAACCGATGTCGTAGGGGCCTCCGGGCTAGGTGTTGACCCGGAGGCTCCCATAGATCCCGATCCAGTGAACGTTGCCCCGCCGTTGCCAGATGTGTCCAGCAAAAAGCATAAGAAACGGAAAGCCACCGCCGGTCTGGATGCTGAGGGGTTGTTGGCCAAAAGGCAGCAGCTAAAGGAAGCTAAAGAGAAGACCTTGGGTAAGTGTCTCTGTCTATCAATCCTTGTGCACTCTTGCAGACATTCATGTTTATCTGTTTATGTGTAGGTGAGAGGCTTGAGTCCGGTGATGCCCAGGTAGAGGAAAATGTGTCCGTTGAAATAAGTCCTGTTTCTGCCAGTCAGGTGTTCGCCCGGGACGATAGTGACGTCATTGTGTCTACATCTATGATGTCGACTCCCACTTCTGCTGTTTTACCGACTGTTTCGTCTGTTGTTACAGCTACAAGTCCTCCCCCCACCATACCTGTAAGCCTTATTGCTACTACGTCCACTGTGTCGATTCCGCCGTCCACAAAGCCTGTGGCGAGTACTTTTGCAGCACCCAGTGGTCTTTCTCTTCAAAGTTTCTCCCAGCTTCTGAAGGATGTTCAACAGCATCCTATAAAGTTTCCGGGGGCTTCCGGACAGGCATCCAACAGGGTGAAGAATCTTCTTCCGTGCCCGTACCGCCAAACACCTATTTACCGGGCATAAACTGGCGACCGTCCTTGAAGCCGGTTAAGTATACGCCCGGGTGGAATGTCGCTGACACCACCCGGCTCATACATCCGGATGTGGTAAGGCATTGGGCCGAGTTTGCTTTCCCCCCAGCCGAGAGATACTATCTGCAAGGGTTAGACAATGCTCAGCTTGCTGAAAACGCCATGGTGTCTGGTGTTAGTACAACGTCATCAGTATATGAAGTGCTTCGCCGATGGCGTGCAGATTTGGTATATCTTGTCGACCTTCGGGAGAAACAAAGGTTGTTGGTACTGGAGAACGAACGACTGTTGAAACTTATTGCTGACAAAGAGGTGGAAGTGGTCGCCCAGCAGATAGCTATTGAGAAGGTAGAGGGTGACCGTGAGCGGATGGTGACGAACCATACGGAGGAGAAAGTTGACTGGCGTCGGCGGGAGGACAAACTGAATCAGCACTTGTTTCGTTACGAAGCCAACATTAAGACGCTGGAAAAAGAATTGGAAGCTGCTAAGAGCACCATAGCCAGTAACCAGGCCAATCTGGAAAGGTATAATTTGATGGCTGCTGAGGTTGAGACCTACGAGTCCCGAATTCGTCGTGCTGAGGAGCAGAGGGATGAGACCCTTAACAGTTTAGCTGACTGCCACAAACAGTTGACTGCCGCCAATGATCGTGCAGATCAAGCTGTGAATGCTGTTGACTCGCTGCGGTCCCAGGTAAATGACCTTCAATCGAAACTGAATGCGGTGAGTCAAGATAGGGATTGGTTGGTAAGCCGCGGTATTCCTGCTTCATGGCGATATGTCCGGGGCAGCACTGAGTATCAGGATAGATTGAACGCCTTTTATGACGTGGCCATGGAAGCCGGCTATCATGACGGGTTGGCTTATGGAAACCAAGTTGGTCTGGCTGGAAAGAAACTTCCCCCCCTACTGCTCAGGAAAAAGCTTTGCCCACTCGAGTTGCTGATAGTCTACAAGCTCTGAGTTCAGATTCGTTGGAGGCCCTGGGTCGTCTTAGCAACAAGGTTGGTGACGAGGGAGTGTCAGCCCTCCGGGCGGAGTTGGAGCCATACTTGAGCGATTCTTCTGATGGGGATGATGTCACCTCTTAATTAGTGCAACTGTAATTTGTGTTTGATTATAATTAAAATTATGTAATCGTCGTATTAATGAAAAAACCTTTGGTTTCCTTTGGTGTGCTCCAGCTGGTCTGTGTTCCTCATAAATGCTGATTAGACAGCCATCATTAGACGTCTACTAATTAGCAGTCATCATTGCATGACGTCATAATGACGCTACGTCTGCCATATGTCATAGATTTGACGGCGTGTGGCAGAGAATTAATAACGACATTTACTGACGCTGACCTTGGCCTTCTGGACTCATGTATATAAGTCAGGTTTCTTATCAAATGTTGCATTCGAAAAAATTTTTTCCAAAAAAGGTATACCTTAATGTATCTATTTATGGCTGTCAACCAAGCTTCCTTGACTGAGCTCCTTCGTGAGCTAGATGCTGCTGAAGGTCTTAACATGCTCAGAAGGTGGGCCGACGAGATGGATGAGAAACGTGCAGCTATGGAGGAGTACAATGCTAGAACTGCTGATTTCGTTCCTCCGAACAAGTATGGATTGACTTACTCCAGAGGCCCAAGGAGTTTGTTCAACGCTCCAGTTCCCTTAGTGAACTCCCCTGAGCTTTTGCCAGGCCCTAATCACGAGTTGGAGGCTATGGATGTTGGGCACCCTGCTCCAAACGTGCCAGTCGTTGGAGAAGCGCCTTTGGTGGCGGAAGCGTTCCCGGAGAACCCTGATGAGGAAGGTGTTGTCTTGCATTTTAATCAGTATTTAATACTTCCTGATTATGCTCCAGACGGCGATCTGCTACATACCCCTGCAGAGGTAGTAGCTATGCTGGACGGCCGTATGTGAAATGGGCCGGTCTAAAGGATAGCAATGTAGCCGTATGTGGCGTTTTGTTTGCTTTGTTTTTTGTATAGCGCTTTTGGTGGTAGGTTGTTTGTATCATGGCCAAGGATTTTAGTCCGGCCACCTACCGTAGGGGAGTTTCTTTTTTTTGTAGTGTCAGTCCCCGTAATATGTTAATGAATGCAACTGTTTGCTAATGAAAAAGTGGCCGTGATAGGCGTCTTATTAAATAAACATAGGCTGTGAGGACCAATAGGTCGACTATTACACAGTTAATACTAAACGTGCTAAAAAACGAAAAATACAAATAGGCTGTGAGGACCAACAGGCCGACTATGACACAGTTGACACTAAATGCATTGGAGAACAAATGTCTTTAGTTTAAGCTAAACGTAACATTTTTTGAGTTGGGCTGCGTTCCAGGTGCGCGGGATGGGCTCCCCTGTGAGTTGTTTTAAAGAGTAGGCTCCTTTTCCCAGCACCTCTGCTATTTCGTACGGTCCCTCCCAGTTTGGGCCCAACTTGCCCTGGGGTTGGGATCTGCTTGCTTCGTTGTCTCGCATGACCAGTTCTCCAACCTTGAAGGATTTTTCGAGCACCCGCTTGTTGTAGTATTTTTCCAACAACCTCTTGTATCTGGCTTCATTGATGCAGGCCGTATCGCGGCGTTCTTCGAGCCGTTCGAGGTTCTCACGTAGTAGCTGGTCGTTGTCTTCGCCGTCGTTGCTCCTTCGTTGTGACGGGACCATGGCTTCTACCGGTATCATTGCTTCTGATCCGTATGTTAAACTAAACGGCGTTTCACCAGTGCTTGTTTTCGGCATGGTCCGGTGGGCCCAAAGGACGTGTGGCAACTGATCAACCCAAGACTTGCCCTCGGCATCAAGTCTCCGCTTGATCCCATCAAGTATGCTTCTATTCGCCCTCTCTACCTGTCCGTTTCCTTGCGGGTGAGCAACGGATGTGAAGACTTGCTGGATCTGGAGCTCTTTGCACCATTCTTGCAGTGATCTATCCGCGAATTGGGTCCCATTGTCACTGACTAAGTATAGTGGGACCCCAAACCTGCACACGATGTGCTCCCATAGGAACTTCTTGATGTTTACTGCTTCGATCTTGAATAATGGCTTTGCTTCGACCCATTTTGTGAAGTAATCGATAGCAACCACCAAGTACCTTAACTTTCCCGGAGCCGGTGGGAATGGTCCCACTAAGTCTATCCCCCACCTTTGAAACGGCCAGGCCGCTGTCACTGGAATCAAGTCATTTTTTAGGCCGGAAAGTATGTGGGGCGTACCTCTGACAACTGATACACTTCTGTAGTACTTCCACTGCCATGTTATGCATACCCGGCCAGTAGTATCCTGCATTTGTTATCTTGGCTACCACTCCCCTTGGTCCGGCGTGTATGCCGCAGATGCCCGCGTGGATCTCTTCGACCAGGAACTTTGCTTCTGACGGGGACACACACCGCAAAGATGGGCCCAAGTAGGACTTCCTGTATAAGACACCGTTTTGCATTTCATACTGTACGGCCTTGGTGCGGATTTTAAGGGCTTCCCCCTTGCTATCAGGCAGTATGCCGTATTCCAGATATTGCTGTATCGGTGTCATCCAGCAGACTTCCGCTGCGTGTACACTGTGCACTGTTGCCTCCTGGGTTGATGGGTGCTTGAGTGTTTCGATGTGGACGTCTTCCTTAGTACCTGAGGATGCCAACTTGCTGAGGGCGTCCGCTACATCATTCCGATGCCGTCGGACGTGTATTAATGTTATCTTCTGGAACTTTGACATCAGAGCTTTTGTCTTCTCTAAGTATTTGGACAATGTGTCGTCCCGGACCTCGTATGATTCATTAACTTGGTTGTTCACCAAGAGAGAGTCAACGTGGGCGTCCACCTTCTTTGCCCCGAGTGATAGAGCTACCCTCATCCCTGCAAGGAGTGCTTCGTATTCGGACTGGTTGTTGGAACACTCGAACTCGAATCGGAGGGCATATAGGAATCTGGCCCCGTCTGGACTGACCAGTAAAAGGCCGGCTCCTGCTCCCTTGCTGTTTGATGAGCCATCCGTATACAGTTGCCATGCTGGCTCATCCGATTCCTGGGACGGTTTGTTGCTTATTTCCGGTATCTCTTCTCCAACAGGGATTTCTGTCATGAAGTCGGCGATAACTTGCCCCTTCACTGCGGTTCGCTTCTTAAAGACTATATCCAGCGCCCCCATTTCAATTGCCCATTTGGCGAGTCTTCCTGATACTTCCGGTCTGTTTATCACTTGTGCTATTTGAAAATTGGTTAACACTTCGACTTTGTGTGCCTGGAAGTAGCGGCGTAGCCGGCGGGACGCGTGAACCAGGGCCAGGACCAATTTTTCCAACATTGAGTACCTGGTTTCGGATCCGCGAGTACCCGACTGATGTAATAAATGGGAGTTTGGATCCCGTTTCTTTCTACCAGGAGCACGGCGCTAACCGCTTGGATGCCTGCGGCCAGATACATTTTCAGCAACTCACCTTCCTTGGGAGCCGTGAGTGTGGGCAAGTTGCTCACGAATGTCTTCATCTCTTTGAATGCTTTCTCTGCCTCGGCCGTCCACTTGAACTTGTTCTTGTTGAGGCAGTCTTTCAATGTAGATATGAACGGTAAAGATCGCTCTGCGTGCCGCGCTAAGAAGCGATTGATGGCAGCCAGTCGTCCGTTCAGGGTCTGTGCTTCTTTCAGTGTTTTGGGTGATGGCATGTTGACAATCGCTGACACCTTTTCCGGGTTAACCCGGAAGCCATCCTTGGTGACTACTACTCCCAGGAACTTTCCCTCTTCAACCCCAAACGAACACTTTCCTGGATTCAGTTTAATGTTGTACTCACGGAGCTTTTTGAAAGTTTCTTCGATGTCTGCGATCATATACTCTCGTTGCTACTCTTGATGACTAAGTCGTCAACATAAACTTCCAGATTCCTTCCGATTTGGCTTTCAAACGCTTGGTCCATCAACCTCTGGTACGTTGCGCCGGCATTTTTCAACCCGAAGGGCATCTTAGTGTAACAGTAGATGCCCGCATCCGTATGAAAAGCTGTTTTGTCCTCGTCTTCCCTGGCCATCTTGATTTGGTGGTAACCTTTATATGCGTCCAGGAAGCATTTGAATTTAAATGGCGAGAGGGAGTCGACCTTGAGGTCGATCTCGGGCAGCGGGTATGCATCCTTCGGGCAAGCCTTATTGAGGTCTTTGTAATCGACGCACATGCGCCATGTTCCATCATGTTTCCGCACCATCACTGGGTTTGCCACCCAGGTGTGATATTTGGTTTTCCGCAGAATGCCTGCCTCTTCTAACTTTTTTACCTCTTGGACCACCGCGGCTCTTCTGTCCGGGGCCATGCTTCTTCTTTTCTGTGCTATTGGCTTAACTGACGGGAAAGTGGACAGCTTGTGTTCTGCCTTTGATCTGGAGATTCCTGTCATGTCCGCGTGTTTGAATGCGAAAACGTCCAGGTTTTTTCCTTAATACTTGCTTTAATCTCTCTGTGGCCGATGGTGACAAAGTGTCACCAATCAACACTGTCTGTTCTGGGTGTTCAGCGTTCAGGACCCATCTTTCTGGACCCCTGAGCCCCGAGGGGGCTTGATGGCACGGCTTCTGCTCGACTGCTGAGCAAACTTTGTCGCCCCAAACGGTTGCTATCCCTTGGGGGGTCGGGAACATTAGGAATCCTCTGGCCGTTGAGACCAAAGCGTCGATTCGGCCCAGTGTGTAGCGGCCGATGATCATGTTGTATTGCGAATTTGCCGGAATCACCAGGAAGGTAACCAATATAGTTCTTTCTCTGCGGCCGTCCCCTATGGTAACCGGGAACGTGAGTTGTCCCAGGGGCTCCACGCTTTCGCCTGTGAACCCTCTTACCGGACCTCGAGCTGGCTCTAACATTTTCTGGTCCTCGGGCCGCATTCTTCGAAAACAGGGCTCGTAGATTAAATCTTCGGAGCTTCCCGTATCTACGAGTATTCTTCTCATGCTGTAGTCGCCGACGGCGGCGCAAATTACCAGGGCTTCCATGCTTAATACCTTGTAATGCGGTGGTACTGTCATGACCGCTTCCATCCACGGCTCGAAGCGTTCAAACGTCCGTTTCTTGCTGTACCTGGATTCTACTCGGACCATATTGATTTCCCATGGCTTCTTTCCTGAGGCCTTGTCGCCACCTCCGGATGAGGGTCCTGGCTTAACATCCTTAAGTAGGTGAGCTAGCTTCCCAGATTTGACGAAGTACTCAATCTGCCTTTTCAGCTGGAAACACTCGTCTGTATCGTGCCCGGCACCCTTATGATAGGCGCAGTATTTGGACTTGTCTTGCGACGGTGAGTCTTTGATTGGTTTCGGGGCATTGAGCCTCAGATCTTCAGACTCCAGAATTTGGGACGGTGTTTTTGTCAAATCCGGGTATTCCTGCCTAGACCGTGATTGGCCTTCCCCTTTACCTGTGAAGGTGTCGCGGGGTCTGTCGGATCTCCGACGATCATCCCGCCTATCATCTTTCCTGTCATTCCTGGAGTAAGGCTGGCTAGATGACTCGGTTCTTCCTCTATTTCGACCACCCCGGTGATCCTTGTTGTCATGAGAATCAGAAACTTTAGCGGCTTCTTGCTTCTTTCTTACTGCATGGTTCATGGCTATGGATTTTTCTTGTTTTACATACGCCTTTGCTATGGTCATCATCTCATCCATAGTCTGGGGGTACCCTTTCGGGCCGTGTAATTTTCTCAACAGGCCGTCATCGTTTACTCCCATGGTGAATGCTGTGCAGGCCAATTCTTCGGTGAGGCCCGGAATCTGTAATCTTTCTCTGTTGAACCTTACGATGAAGCTTTCCACCGTTTCACTATCACGTTGCCGGATGTGCATGACTTCATCCCTGTATTTCGTATGCCTCTTCTGCTGACTGAATTGTTGGGAGAATCCCTGCACGATTTCTCTCCAATTCGCAATGGATCCAGGCGGCAGACTGTCCCACCAAACTCTGGCCGCCCCGACCAAGGTTTGTATAAACATGTGACAAAAAGCTTGCATAGGCCAATCCTTAGAACGTCCGGCCGCTTCAAAGATGCTCAAATGGTCTTCCGGATCCCCTGTCCCATCGTATTTTCCCACTGTGGAGGACAGCTTCAGATTCTTCGGGAGTGGTGCATTGGCAATTCTTGGTGCCAGCTTAGAATAAGTGACCATAGCCGGTGGACGGTATGGTTTGGTGAGATCGTCTTCCTCTTCATCCCCGGGATTTTCTCTGTCATGCCTTTCCTCCCGTCTTTCCAACTGAACGGGTCGTACCGGGTGTTGGCTGATCGCGGGCTGCCGGGTCTGACCTACTTCTGCCGGGAGTGCCAACAGGTTTGCAGGCGTTGCATCATAGGTGAGCCGGGTTCGGACTTCATCCAGGCGGCCCCCCGGGGCCTGAGTGGCTGACGGGGCCGATCCTCCCCATCCCGGCATGGACGCCACTGGTGGGTACATATAAGGATAAGGGTAAGAGTATGGACTAGCACCTGTTGGTTGGTACATGTAGCCGTAGGGGTGCATGGGGTAATATGGCATATACGGCTGGTTTCCCGGCGTCACGGGAGTATAGGGTGCATATGCCGGATTCATGATAGTCGCCATTGGTGATGACATCATTGATGCTGTCATGGCTGCCGAGAACAACGGGAGTGTAGCCGCGGCTGTCATCCAAGGCATGGAAGACGTGGGAGGACGTGACCTCCCGCTCGTCGTGGTGTGCACGATGGGGCTAGTATAAGTCGCCGTGGGGATTGGTGACGGGAAAGGTGGCGCGGTGGGATTTAACCTTGCCGTCAGGTCCCCCGTAAGTCTTTCTTGGACAACTGTATTTCCATTAGGTTGCTCTCTGGGAGGGAAACCCGGAGGCTCCATCTCTATCTGTTCATCCACCGATTCTTCAGAGGTGTGATCTTCTTCTTCGGTAGTTACTAGTGGATTTTGGAATATGTTGGTTTGTGCTGTGAACTGGGGATTCGACTGAGATGCCATCCCGTCAGGTGAAAAGAATGATCCTTTGCCTAGTTTCCGTCCCACGGATGGCGCCAATGAAGAAACAAGTACCTGAGGGGAACTGGTCTTCTGGGTAGAACAAAGGACTTCTTTTGACCCGATTGAACGGAACCTGCTTAGCTACAAAACAGAACACCGTTAGGACTCGTCACAGGATGGGGGGTTATCCTGTGACCACCCTCCGGCGTGAGAATAAGTATGGCTTTTAAGCGATCGTAAAAGTGTGGAGTATTTGTGAATGAATCATAAGTTTTACCTGCGTCCCTATTTATAATAGAAGAGTCCTCTTCCTCTTACGATGTTTGACCGCCTCTTCTCTTTGGTTGTTCCACTTTTCTTGGAGATAAGCCATATCGCTTATATTCATATTTATCGGGATGGGCAGTTATACTTTACCCTCCACTTTCTTCTAGAAGGTGTTCGTTGTTAATCACTGCCGGATTACATGTGGCTGTTGGGCCTTACCCATTGGGCCACATGACGTGTTGTAGGTATGGGCCAGCCTAGTTAAACTGGGCCCTACCTCGTCAATAAACATATAATAATCAAACACAAAAGTCGTGTATAAAGAAACTGCATAACATAACCGAGAGAGAGAGAGAGAGAGAGAGAGAGAAATGAATTAGAGTGAATGATTTTTTTCCATTTTTCAAGAGATATCAATTAAATGTGGGTGTTTAATTTACCTTAATACCCTTCACCCATGTAATTTATTATTAATAATATAACACTAATTACCAAAATGCCACTCACTAAATCCACACCATAGATTAAGATTATCCAATGGCCAAAACACATTCTCACACTTCTCACAAAAAAACACTTTTGTACAGGATCTTGACTATATATATATATATATATATATATATATATATATTATATATATATATATATATATATATATATAGGGGGAGGATAAATTGAAAACCCACTCGAGTTAAGAAAACTATGAAAACCCTTGTAAAAACCATCTAAACTTTTTTATTTTTTTTTTTGAAAAAAATACACAAGGTAACATACATGTATTAAAGTGTTTTGGGCCAAAAAAATAAAAAAAGCGCCGATTGGATATTTTTTTAAAAAATAAACAAAATCTGCACTGTTACATATGTAACAACTGATGTTACATATGTAACAGAGCTGTTGCATATGTAACAGCACAAACTTAGTTTATTTTTTTAAAAATATTCTATCGGTGTTTTTTTATTTTTTTTTGCCCAAAACGCTTTAATACATGTATGTTACCTTGTGTATTTTTTTCAAAAAAAAATAAAAAAATTTAGATGGTTTTTACAAGGGTTTTCATAGTTTTCTTAACTCGAGTGGGTTTTCAGTTTATAATTTCCATATATATATATATATATAGTGTGTTTGTGTTCAAGTGGTAACGTAACCACCCACCCACCCAATTTTGGGTTGATTTTGGTTTACATGGTGTGACAATGTCCTATTAATTGTGTGAGTAATGTGAATAATTGAAGTGATCACCTCACTAACCCTTCTATAAAGCACCTTGTACCTTAGCAGTACACTCCTTTGTATATAGTTTTTTTTGTGTTACGATGGTCTTTATGTTTTTGTTCTTTTAAATTAGTGGTTGGATTGCTAGTTTTTTTTTAATCAATTGTATATAAGTGGAAACCCTTAACTTGAAACTCATTTCTTCCAAGTTTGAATCCCTCTCCACACGTCAGTCCCTTTCAAACCTATTGGGTATATTTTTTTCGATGGGCGGCGAGACTCGAACCGGGTACCTTTCGGACAGGAGCCCCATAGGAGAAAACCTTACCACCTCCGCTATAGCCACTGGGCTACAACATCATCAGTGTGTTACGCTTCAAAAAATGTCAGCTGTCATTAATGTTTTAATTTCGTATTAATTAAAACATTAAAAAATTTAATTAATGATATACATTCAGTTACACACTTAAATCTAGGAACACACTACACACACGCATCAAAACACACGCACACGTTCTAGTGAGAGAACGAACAACACCACTTCCACAGTTACACCACCACACACACACTTCTCTATCTGTATCTACAACCTCACTACTATCTCATATTATAATTCCAAACCAATTATTAATGTCTATTTATTAATCTCAGATCCATCTAATGGACGAATTATCCACCGTAACCGACGTGATCGGCAATGTATGGCCTCCAGTTAGTGAAACGACGCCGTTGACGGTTACAGGTGGTAAGGTTCTGGTACGGCTAGTCGTAGGAGAGTTACGGTGAGGCCGAGTTCGGATTCTGCTGATGATCTTATTCATTTGCTCCATGGGTCGGATCCGGTTAAGGTTGAGCTTAATCGACTGGAGAATGAAGTTAGAGGTGATTAATTGATTAATTAAATTGTTTGTTATTTTTTTTAATTTGTTTAAAATGTTTATATTGTTTGTTGTGTTTTTGAGTGTTTTGATTAGTTAGGGTTTTGGTTTTGTAGATAAGGATAGAGAGTTGAGTGAAGCACAAGCTGAGATTAAAGCGCTTCGGTTATCCGAACGGTTGAGAGAAAAAGCTGTTGAGGAGGTATTGTTATTGTTATTGTTAAATGTTAATAAATAGACATTTTGATTGAATGCATATGCAGTATTGAAATTTGAAAGTATTGATGTTATGTTTTGAACTTTGTCCCCTTAAGTTTGCATTTTCATGGGATAAGATAATGTTAGTGGGGTTTATTTTGTTTCTTTGGAAGATTGTACGCCGTAGTTGTAACTTGACTTTTGTTTTCCTTATGTTCGTTTGCTATGATTCGCAATTATCGAATCCAGCTGTAGAATATTGTCTAATGCTAATTTTATGGTATATGGTCTTTTTACATTGATGTTGTCCATTGAGAAAAAACGGTGTGCAATGTCGTTGTTGAGGTACCATCTGTTTGGTTATTAGTCTGTTTTCATGTTCGTATGTGGTGGTTCTTGTATTCCGATACAAGTATGTATATCGTTGCACACGCCATATCTATGTTGTGATTTTGTTTTTGTTGTTCACGTTTGTTAAGATGCCAATTTCTTTCCTTTTGAACACTTTCCGTTTTGGTCTGTTTTACGTGACTAGAAATGTTAGTTTATCAGGGCATCAGTTTAACTTTTTGGGTTTGTTTTTGGTTGGCTAGAGTGCTAGACAGAATTTGTTGGTGATTTACAAAGTGTTCTATACTCAAAGTCTCAAATGGCATTTTGCATCACACAAATTACCGCAGTTAACATAACCTGAAGTCGAGAAGTACAAAACTGATGAGTAGAAACAAGTTGTTGATGGTTTATTATACCCCTTGACACTACTTAATCTGTTATTATTTCTTAAATATTGTGCTTTAAAGAAATTGAAATTTCCATATTACATTTTTTGCGTCTTTTCCATTGCCCATTTGTGGTTTTATTTTGACTTAACACTGATATAAATTTGTTCTTGCTCTCTCCTATATACCTTAGCTAACTGAAGAGTTGTCAAAAGTGGATGAAAAGCTGAAGTTGACTGAATCTCTTCTCGAAAGCAAGGTATTGATTGAACCCCCATCTATCTTCACCAGAGGTGGCAAAAGGGTTGGGTTGGTTAATGGCTCAAAATGGGTTATATTTTGTTTGCGTTAAAACAGGTTGCCCAGAAACACTTTTGTCCAAATTTTTATTTCTTGTAGTAAATGATTAGCATGTCATAATGTAATATGTGTTATATCTGGGCGACTTTTAATCCATTCGTTCTGTTCAACCCTGATTTATTAGAACCTAATTTTTTTTAAATGTTACCTGTTTGACCCATTAGAGATAGAATTAAGCTGAACCGACCTGTTCATGTGTAAATGGATCAAAATTGACAACTCTAACTTTTGTTCTTTCCATTATAGCATCAGATTTAGTTACATAACTTTTTGGTTATCTAGAATCTAGAAATCAAGAAAATCAACGATGAGAAGAAAGCATCAATGGCAGCTCAGTTTGCAGCAGAAGCTACTTTAAGAAGAGTCCATGCAGCTCAAAAAGATGACGACATGCCACCAATTGAAGCCATCCTTGCACCTTTGGAAGCTGAACTTAAGCTAGCTAGACAAGAGGTTTGACACTTTGACTTCTATCTTTTGACTTCTGAATGACTGAATGCAGACAGTTACAAATAATTTCAATACTTTTTTCATGTTGTTTTGGATTTCAGATTGCAAAGCTGCAGGATGATAACAAAGCGTTAGACCGCTTGACTAAGTCAAAAGAGGCTGCTTTACTTGAAGCCGAAAGGACTGTGCAGGTTGCATTGGCCAAGGCGTCCATGGTGGATGATCTCCAGAATAAGAATCAGGAGTTGATGAAGCAGATAGAAATTTGCCAGGTCAGACAATGAAGTACCAATGCCTTAAATTGATGATGATACATGTATTTTCGAAATGTAAATCCATGTTTCTCTACCTCTTTTATCAGGAGGAAAATAAAATTTTGGATAGAATGCATCGTCAAAAGGTTGCTGAGGTGGAAAAGCTTACCCAAACTGTACGCGAGCTTGAAGAGGCTGTTCTTGCTGGTGGTGCAGCTGCAAATGCTGTTAGGGACTATCAACGGAAAGTTCAAGAAATGAATGTAGGACAGAATATAGTTCCATTCTTTAGTTGATTAAAGTTTATGCATGTTCTTACTGGTGGGAAGTTTGACCCGATTACTTATACATGGGTCGAGTTGGGTTGTGTTTTATTACAAGCAGATCAAACAAAAAAAGTTATAGCTTAAAGGAAACCATGTCAAAAGGGCCAAATAGGGTGAAAAAAAAAAGAGAGAATAGCTTACTATTGTAGTATAAATGATTTCATAATCTAGTTAATTCATTACTTGTTTATAAAAAAGAGTTTATTGACAAAATAATGTTTGTGGTCAACCCTACCTGGCCTGGTCTTTCAACCCAACTTTACATATCCTGTTGATATGATTTGGTCAAACGGCATAACTAACCGATTTTGTGTCTTTTATTAATAGGAGGAAAAAAAGACTCTAGACAGAGAGCTAGCTCGCGCAAAAGTTACAGCCAATAGAGTGGCAACAGTCGTGGCTAATGAATGGAAAGATTCTAATGACAAGGTGATGCCAGTTAAGCAATGGCTTGAAGAAAGAAGGTTCTTGCAGGTATAGTTTTTATATAATTTCATACAAATTTTGTTTATTTATCTATTATCTAGCTATTGACTTGCCAGTTCACCCTTTTGTTAACAGAGTGAGATGCAACAGTTGCGGGACAAGCTAGCTATAACTGAGCGCGCTGCAAAATCTGAAGCACAATTGAAAGTAATATTCTTTTTGTTATTTCTCAAAGGTTGGCTACAATTGTATTATTTCTCATGACGTTTGATCTCATTTAATATAAAAATGTAGGAAAAATATCAACTACGACTCAGGGTACTAGAAGATACTTTAAGATCACCAAACACTGCTTGTTCTTCACGTCGACAATCATTAGGTGGAGCTGATAACTTTTCCAAGCTGGCATCCAATGGATTTTTACCAAAAAGATCACCATCTTTTCAGATAAGATCAACATTTCAATCTGGCTCAAGTTCAATTTTGAGGCATGCCAAAGGTACATCAAAGTCATTTGATGGGGGGACCCGATCATTTGAACGGGGTAAACTTATCTCCAGTGGTGGTAATAGTCCCACTTTTAATATTGAGAAATCTTGTGATGGAACTAAGGACGGTGAGACCCGTGATGGCTCATGGAAAGATAGCCCAGATGAAAAACCCGAAACAGAGGACACTGTCCCAGGGTTGTTGTATGATTTACTGCAAAAAGAAGTCATTTCTTTGAGGAAATCTGGTCATGAAAAAGATCAGAGCCTTAAAGATAAGGATGACGCCATTGAGGTCCTTGTCTTCTTTATTTTCGTTTTTAATTCATACTCTCTCTTTTCTCTAATTAGAGGTGGCAACTTCGACATGTTTATTCATGAATGGCCGATTTGGCAGTGGTGGCAATTCGTGGTGGGTTTTGGTTGGTGGGATCGTATAACCCAATCTGATTTACTTTAAACAAGTTGTATAGGGTTCGGGTTGGTGGGACGCTTTTCTAAAGTTCTAAGTCTGTGTCAATTGTTGACCTGTTTGTGACCCGAACCTTTTATTTTTCGTGCCATTTTGTGAGTTGCCACCTCTAAGATTTTGGTTAGGTTTAATCCCCCTATGGGTCAAAGGGGTGAGATAAGAAAATTGTATTTTGGCTCATACTTGCCTTCGCTAACAAGTGATTATTGATGTAATATTAATACGGTTTCAGATGTTGGCAAAGAAAGTAGATACTTTACAAAAGGCAATGGAGGTCGAGGCGAAAAAGATGAGACGAGAGGTAGCTGTCATGGAAAAAGAGGTAGCTGCTATGAGGGTTGATAAGGAACAGGACAATCGGGCCAGACGGAACTCAAGGGCCCCTTCCCAACCACTTCCTGCCAGGTATGTTTTATCTCCCTCCTTTTATTTAATAACCGTGAAAACCCTTTACCTAGTAAACACATGGGACCCGGCCATACCCTGATCAAAACGCGCTTGAGCATAGCTGTGGGCCTTCAAGGGATCAAAGGCAGAAAACCAGTGGAAGGCTGGATTTGAACCTGAGACCTCTTGAAGGTTCTTAGTCCCCATTTTACGATTACATCAAGTTAATTTCGACAACTGATATAAATACTCGACAACTGGCTTGATGTATGCAGGAATGTAGCACGAGGGGGAATATCCCGACCTGCCCAATAACGAAACAATGAGCAACTACTATTATCACCGTTTTTAGTTTGATTATACCCATGGGTTGGTGGGGCCAGTCCGGTTGGGCCGGGTTGGGTTGGGTTGGGTTGAGAAGATTAAAAACAAGAGAGAAATGGGTCATGGGTGGGTCTGACTGTGTAGAAGAAATCAACATATGGGAGTAAAGCTTAGCTAACCTTTTTACTTATTATTAGTATTGTTTTGGTTGTGCCTTTTAATGGTTAATGCTTCCCCTCCAACTTGATACAAATATAGTACAGTTCGACTTACAATCTAATGGAGAGATTAGTTTGGTATAAACATATTTCTTTTTCTGCAATTACAAGCAATTCATGTTCCAACAAGGCGCATATAAAATCTGTATTCCTTTTGAGAAGTTTTAAAGCGGTTTAGTTAACGTCAATGCTGCTAAGACTAGACTTGTCGGTTGACACGAGCCGCCAATGGTTTGGTTTGATGGTTTGGGTTTTATTTGGCCCTTTATATAAAATGCATAAAAAGATAAAATAACAATAACAAAGTTGTCAAAATATTGATAAACCAAGATAATTAAAAACATGTTTGTGAAGAAAGGCATAATCCAACAGAGTTTCTTTCATGTTTTCTTAATCTCTCATACCCACCGTTACAACTTGTCCGTCTCTTTTAGTATTTAACCTACTAAGGATTAGAATTAACAAACCACACAGGACGGCTCAAAACGTGACATTGGGCTAAAGGGCTAATATAAATTATAGTTAGCATACTTCCCTGAATTAAATGTGTTAAAATAATTTTTATCTTGGGTAAGTATACTGTTAAAAAACTAAGTACATATAAAAATTAAATATTTTAAAAATAGTAAAGATATACCAACCTTACAGTCCAGTTTGGTTTTGTAGGTTTTGGTTTTGAGTAAAAACCGCAAAACAAATTGTTCACTATAGTTTGAAAATACTAAAGCAACCTACCGAAAGTAAAGAAAAAAAAACCCGACAATGAGACTAACCGATGATCCGTTTGGACAATTGCACGGTTTTAAAACCGAATCGTAAAGCTCATGAGTTTGAGAAGAAGAGAAATGATGTCAACTCACCAATGAGACGAAATCTGAACCGGACTAGTCCCTCACTCGCAATACTCCTAGAAATTAGTCCATTGGCTGAAAGTCTTATAGCAACTCGTACAATATAGCAAACACTGGAAATAAATCAGTCATTTAAAAAAAACAAAGTTATAATACAAACGTAGCACATCAACCATCTTGTAATTTACTCTAAAACATTTAGATAACATTCTATATACCTTTACAAAATGATTAGGAATGGGACGATAAAGAAACAGACACACTAATACAGATCATCATATTGAATAATATTTAAATCAATACTAAAATCAGAAACGTTCGAATTTATACTTTTTTCTACATTTCTTTCATCCCTTTGACTTTTAAATTTGTCTCATCTATACATTTCTTTCATCAATTTCCCTCTTTAAGATTCTTCATCTCTCTATATAACCAATCTCCCAACATATTCATCCCATAAAATCCCAAAAAACATGGACCAAAAACATGAACACAAACTCACACAAATGAAGAATTATGTTCAAAAACTCGGTTCTTCCACAGAGGTACGCGATCAATCTCTATACCCCATCATCTTAAACTATTTCACAACACAATGCTATTCAAATTCTTAATCTTTACGACGTCTTTTTTAATGAATATAGAAGTATGGAGACGCGAGTTTAGAGAGGTTCTTGATTGCGAGATCAATGGACCCGAATAAGGCTGCAAAGATGTTTGTTTCATGGCAGAAATGGCGGGCTTCGTTTGTGCCATTGGGATTTATTCCTGATTCAGAAGTAACTGATGAATTAGCAAGTAAGAAAATTTATTTGCAAGGTTTATCTAAGGATGGAAGTCCTGTTATGGTGGTCAAAGCTTGTAAGCATTATCCTGCTAAAGATCAGCCACAGTTTAAGAGTAATGTCTTGCTTCACTCTTATTTTTGTTACTCATTTTTTTTTTGTATCTTGTGGATGTTAACGAGCTGAACCATGCTTGTTTACGCTCTAGCTTGGTTCGACTCGCTTATTTAGAATGTATTAAATTATACATATAACACGTTATAGTGTAGTAATATCAAAAAATTATTTTATTTTGAACCAAACTCACGTTATAGTGACGTCACACCCCAGAATGTGACGTCACGGGTGTATGAAACCCAGAACCCGGAATCGATATGTTTAATAAGTGTAGTTTGTTCATTAAGATTATAATGCTTAAGTTTAACTATGATTGCTTGATTATTTCTTTTTGGCATTCATAGGCCTCTTTAGTAGATGTTATTTAGTTCATTTGATTGGGACAATTTAATGTTTAAATTTTAAAATACTAATGTCCTTAGAGAATAGAGATATTAATGTTCATTTCATTTTCATATTTTTTAATGGGTGCGTCCATTCCTCATCAAATGGCAATCTGTTTTTAAATTAAAAAAAAATCAACATATAAATTTGTTTATTTAAAAGATGCTGATAATATGCCTTCTTTATTGTTTTGCATTATATTTTGGGTTAGGTGTGTGCAATAACGTAACCTGACAATGTGGCACTTAAATTGGACATGTAATTTGATAATGTAGTTGGTGGTCCCTTCTAACAGAAAAGATTCAAGCATAAGAAATGTTGAGTTGACTTTGACTAGCAACGCTTTCCTACTTACACCATGTGTAGTGGACCTCCTTGTTTTCACCCTCTTCAAATGGAGAGATTTGATTGGTTATTCGTTTTCAAGCCCCTCCCTCTTTTTGATCCGCGTTATCATTTTCACGCCAAACCACTTTGAAGAAAAACGCCCTGGGGGCGGTGTTCCGGGCAAGAAAACACCCAAACTGTTTGCCACTACGGGTGATCTTATAAATTCTCTCTTTTTTTTTACTTGTGACAATAAAATAAGAAACTTATTCGCTTTTAAAACCAATGTTTTAGAAAGGGTAATCATACCAATCACACTATTGGATTGTCAAAAACTAGATGGGATCATCATTAATTTTGAATTTACTTAACTATTATTTAAAATTTAAAGTCTACATCATTTAAAGGAAAAATCACAAGAATAATCATTGACCAATTAGAAAAACAAGGATCAACATTGTAAACGGCTTTAGGGTTTCACCAAAAGGAGACAATGTATAAATTTACATATGAAGGAAAAGCTATAGCCTTTTCCATGGTTGGAGGGACCATCGCTGACCAATAAACGTTAAGCACATTTCACTTTTCAAAGATAGAAGCTAGGTAACCCTCATGTTAGGGTAGAATCCGAGCCCTAGCCATTACTCCTGAAACGGCTAGGGTTTATGGAAAAAGGTGAGCCCTAACCTTTTTTTCTTTTCTTTTCCCTATGATTATTAAACGGGTTAACCATTCAATCGCCACCAACCACCGCTCTAAATTGGACTACCCATAACCCAACGATCAAAGTCCTCAATGAATTGCTACAAGTAAAAGAATATTTGGTGTAAAAAATAAACATGTTATTGCATTTTTTATATAAAAATATATAATAATATGGACATGTGAATAGATTCCCACAGATTTTGCTTCGGATTCAATACACGAAGTTTAGGATATACACCAAAAAGTCAACTAAAATCAATCGTTGATGAATTTTCATGTATCATTGTTGATTAAGTTAATTGGAATATTGGGTATATTAATCGAGATTCAAGGAGGTTATAAAAATTCCAAGAACTTTTATATATAAAAAATGATTTTTATGAATGTATGTGATATTTGTATGCCTAATTTATCAAGCCTAATACTCTTTTATTCGTCTCTTGAAAACAGGATTCGTGGTTCATCTGCTTGATAAAGTAATTGCAAGGTATGTCCCATATTGTAGTGTGATTTTTTTAGAAATTTGTGTTTAAGATATGGTGTAAACGAGTAAAGTTGTCACGATTTCGACTCATTTCAAGATCTATGTCTAAAACTCGAGTTCTGTTTATAACTAGCTTTTTTATTTTCAAACTCAAGATCGACTCTGTTATTACTTATCACTCGTTTATCTATACTTTCTATATACATTTACAACTGTAACTTTTCTAAAGCACTACATTCGTCCCATTTTAAATGTCATGAGTTCAAAAACACACAGGTTAAGAAATTTTTTATTGTATATTCTCTAAGTTATAAAATGACAATTATATTCTCAAGTTATTATTTCAAATATTTGATTGTCTTTTATCTTTTATTGGTAAAACTGGAAAGTGCTTAGAAATTGACATTTAATTTGGGACAACAAAAAGTAAAAAATTAGACATTTAAAAATGCACGGGGTATATTTTATTTGATTATTTCTTTTTATCATAGTAATATATATTTTAAATGAAAAATTAATGCATTTATAATTGACTTGTTTGAGCTAGTGTGCCTAGGACAAGCTCGGGTTCAATCTTGTTTATTAAATGGGCTCTAACTTGGGCATGGGCTCGTTTAAGTTCCTATAAATTTGAGTTTTTAGAGAGTTACGTGGGTCATGAACGGCTTATATCATTCACATCCTTTGTTTCATCTCATTTTCCTGATATTAGTTCATCTAATAGTAAGTGATATGATTGATATGACTTTCAGAGTATACATAATGATTTTGATAAAAAAAAATGTTTAACTTATCGGAAAAATCACGAAATTTTGATTAAAAAAATCGTCAATACTAATCTTGCATTGCCCATTTTAGGGGCTTCAAAGAGAAAGAAATAGGAAACGAGAAGCTAATTGCGGTTCTTGATTTAGATCAACTTGGTTACAAAAATGTCGATGCTCGTGGATTTATCATTGGATTTCAGTTTCTACAGGTAAATTGTTTTCGTATATTCATTCTGGAGGCATTTTATGGTCCGTTGGACTAATTTTCATAAGATTCTGGATTGAATCGCTAGCTACGGTTTTAGAAAACAACAACACAAACCGGCAGGGTTGAGTGAGTCAACCAGATTCTATTTAACGGTTTGGTGGTTTAACAATGGGGTTTGGCCTGTTTTTTATTCTTTCTTTTTTTTTTCTTCCCAAAATCTTTATTTTTTATTCAAAAGTATCAAATAAAAAGATGTTATATGAATACAAATATACATAGACATAGGTATATAATAACTTGTGTTGAATGACCGGTTTTAAGTTCCACATCATTAAACAGTGAACCAGTCAAAACCAAATCGTGAAAATCTCAAACATAAAGAAATGACCAACTTGTTTCCAATTAGGAGGTGGTGTTGGTTTCAACAATTTATGAATACCCCTAGTTCGCCTAAGACATTACGAAATATTTGTTATTGCAGCCACATAAACAAGTTTAAATTCTTCTAATGCACAAGTGTTTATCTATAAAATCGATCGTTTTATTAACACAAGTTCTCTATTTTGTTATCTTGGTTTGACATGTAGGCATATTACCCCGAGAGGTTAAAAAAATGTTACATTTTAAATATGCCATGGTTTTTTGTGAGTGTTTGGAAGATGATTTCTCGATTCCTAGATAAAGCAACTTTAGAGAAGGTATATTCTATATTCTACTATTCTTTTCATGTCTTTGATAAAGATTGTTCTAAATTCTAGTTTTAATAAATTGCCTATAAAATTTTTTAATATACAACATACGAGAATCATGGGTACTTAGCCCACTTGTCTAGTATATAAATTAAGTGTTAGGATTATATAAAAAACAACTATCAACGTACAAATGTTATAAATTAAGGGGCTGTTTGGTAAGTCTCTTAATGAGGCTCTGAACCATTCAACGCTGAATGATTCAGCTTTCAGCGTGTTTGTTCTAGCTTCTGAATGGAATGGTTAAGGCCGAACCATTAAGACTTGAAATGTAGTTGAACTATTAAGCACTGAACTAGGCTTAACCTTAATGAGGCTCTCCTACAAATGTGGGACAAGAAAACTAACCATTAAGAGGTCCAACCTAATGATTTAACGCTTAATCAACCAAACAGCCCCTAAGTGTTAAGATTATACTTGAACTTAAGTAACTATTATTACGCAGCAATTTTGAAGTAGCGTAAGTGTAATTATTTGTACCATCCACACATTAACCCCAATTGGTACCCGACCTTAAGTCTAAAAATTAATATATAAATACCATGTTTGCATCCAACAATCCTCCCCTCAAATCCAAGTCCATTGCGCCCAACCTATATTTTTATGTTGATCCAACATTCTTTTGTATCGCCGTATTTATTCTTGGGATACACCACCGTGCACAACCAGAATACTTTTGATACAAGGCACCTAGGACGATCTTTTATACATAATCAACCTTTTCAGAAGAATGAGGCAAAAATCATCATGATCTATATATTTTCCATTTGTCAAATTGGGGTCGTGCAACCTACAATCCTACACAACCCACATTTGAGCACCGAGCTAAAGCGTAGCTTTGATACCATGATACTACTGGATAAGGTCGATTATTTAGGGGTTGTTTGGTAGCATCTCAATGATTGCATTAAGAGACTACATTTGAATTAGGCAATATTAAGTGTATTTGGTTCACTAGAAGGACACCTCCGAATCAGGCACCAAACATCTTACGCATTAAGTTTCAAAATGACACTAAATGAAAAATTTAGCATTGTGTTCATAACCCGGCCACTCACGCGCCACCTTCTAGACCCCCATTACTTCCTCTACCCATCACAACTTCCTCCACAACCAACCACCACCACATCGGCATACTCTTACCAGCTCAAAAAAAAAAAAGAAAAAAAAAAGAAAAAAAACCTTACGGGTTCAGAGTCTTTTACCTAATGAAGCCTCTTACTGATTCAGCACGTACAAACACAGAAGTTGCCAAAAAGCCCCTTAGCCTCTTTGCCTAATATATAAGACCACATGTGGTTTCATTCTAAAACCAATTAGATAGACGAAGTAACTCCTCATCATACATAGACATTAACCTTCTTCTTAAACTAAAGAAGATTCAATATGACGAATTTAAATGAAAATCGATAAAATTTCTTTATATTCTTTATAAAAAAACAAATTCATCTATGCAAGTAAAGAAACAATGAAAGCTAATTACTTTTTATCAATTTTTCTTGTGGTTATACTTTGGTGCTTCAAAATTTCAGATATATTTTAAAGTTGGGTTGTGTGTACACATGCATGCAGATTGTTATAATTAGCAACGAGGACGAGAAGAAACAGTTCACCAAAGATGTTGGCGAAGATGTCTTGCCCGAAGAGTTTGGTGGGCAAGCAAAGCTTGTGGCACTTCAAGACGTTGTATTACCATCTCTAGAGGATTGACCATACATCTAACTGTCACTAAACCGTTGCTTAATCTTGATAATCTTAAACTACATCTTTTGACGATTTTTAATAATAATGTGAATTTTAATCGATTCAAGTATTTAGGTTTATATTCGCGTGATAGTTGAGGATTTTGGTTGTTTAAGACAACAATAAGTGACTTTGCAGAAGACAAGGAGTAAATGGGAAATTTTTACCATGTTTTTGTGAGCATAAAAAAAAGTTACAAACTTGTTATTGGTTAAGCCAACACTTAATGATCAAATATCATTTTTCTTACGAAATTAATATAATGCACAGGTAGTTTTTTTTTTTTTTGAACGGCAAATTTCATTTCAAACAACCCCAATATCTACACGTCGACTACTAGCAAGTTGCTATATAGAGGACAATAAGATCACCCGAATACAAGTTATACATATTTCATGTTTTCTAAAAATCAAAATTTCGCCATTTGTTCCAATCAATGTCTTCAAGTTTTGCTCGGTTCCGTACCCAATTGAACGATATCGATTGTATGTCACTCATTATCTTTTCCAGTGATGCGTTTCTCCCGTTGAAGATTTTGTCGTTTCGCGTCTTCCATATCACCCAACAAGCCGTGAGGATCACCGCTTGAATCGCCTTTTTCTTAACCTTTCCCAAACCTTTAGCCTTGTGTGTCTCTAGTAATTCTTTCATCTCGAATGCGAATATTGGTTGTATCTTACACCATGTGCTGATTTTATTCCATATATTTGCTGCAACAAAACAGTCCACCAACAGATGCATCGCCGATTCCGAACCTGTGCCGCAAAGCTTACAACTTTCATCTTGAATTCCATTGTTTCTTCGCCTCAATCCTTCCAGCGTTGGTAATCGATCTTGCTCCGCTCTCCAAGCCATTAAATTAACTTTTTTTGGTACCCATTTAGACCATTTGAATGGATAAAAAGGTGTCGCGAAAGCCGAAAGGAGCCTTCTGCATGAAACCGTAGAGAACTTGCCATCTTTTTCCAGCTTCCATATCCATTTATCTTCATTAGAAGAGAGTTGCACAGCAGCCATCAAATGCGTCAGATCTCGCAGCTCGTCTCGTTCAACCCCTTGAATTGGTTGCCTCTTCCAATCCCAATTCCCAACCCAGCCAGACCCAGCCCACAGCAGCCTTTCGGCAACTGAGCAGCATTTGGTTTCTTCAATGATAAAGAGATTAGGAAACTTCGCCATGAGCGGCTCGTCCCCAATCCATTTATCGATCCAAAACCGAATGCTAATACCATTTCCCAACCCCCCTTCAATTAACCCATTTATTTTGATGTTTAAATCCGTCGATTCCTTATCAATTTTTTGGATGGCATTCCACACTCCGGTCATAGAAGACTTAATCGGAATGTACGACCAAGATCTCGCGGAGTGATGAATGGCCAAAATTGTTCTTCTCCAAAGGGCCGTAGGTTCCGTCTTGTAATGCCACCACCATTTTAATAACAAACTCAGATTCATGTGCTCTAAAGACCCCAACCCGATCCCCCCTTATCCACAGGACCGATCACCCTTTCCCAACTAACCCATGCCATCTTTTGCTTCTCATCGTTACCTCCCCAGAAAAATCGTCTCCTTAGTTTTTCCAGCTGCGTGATGATACTTTTAGGCGCCTTAAATAAGGAGAAATGGTATATTGGAAGACTATCTAACACCGCTTTAAGTAACACTACTCTTCCACCCATCGATAGCGTCTTCGCCTTCCATTTTGTTAATCTTGCAGCGAACATATCTACAACACTTTTCCAATGCCGGGTCTGATTCATGTTTGCGCCGATTAGTACACCCAAATATTTACAAGGTAGATTACCTTGTTTGACTCCCAAGGTGCCAGCCATGTTATTCAAAGTTTCTCCGCTGATTCCAACCCCGTAGAGGTTGGATTTAGAGTAATTGACTTTAAGACCCGAAATTAGATAAAAACACCGAAAAAGCCGTATGATATTCCTAATCGTTCCGTCTTCCCATTCACCCACGACAAGCACATCATCGGCGAACATTAGGTGACTTATAACAGGCCCGTTATTCGGTAATTGTAGCCCCTTCACCAAATCCAATGTTTCTGCTTTCTTCAACAAACACGTTAGAGCTTCCATGGCAATGATAAAGATAAATGGGGAAAGTGGATCCCCTTGCCTAACGCCCCTAAAACACTGGAATTCCCACGTCGGCGACCCGTTTAGGAGCACCGAAGCTCGCGCGGACTCTAATACCCCTTTTACCCACATTCTCCATTTAGGAGGGAATCCCATTTGTCGAAGTACCTCATCAATGAAGCTCCAGCTTATAGTATCGTATGCTTTTTCTAGATCCATTTTGAAAAGAAAAATTTTCTTTTTTTTTTTTTGCCCAAGAAATGGTTTCATTAGCTATTAATGGGCCGTCGAGTATACTTCTACCTGCCAAGAAACCAAACTGATTTTCGGATACAACCTTGCTGACCACCTTCTTTATTCTGTTCGCCAATACCTTTGAAATCACCTTAGAGATGCATCCGATTAAACTTATAGGTCGGTATTCATTTAACCCAACTGGGTCAACACATTTCGGTATAAGCACAATAAAGGAAGACGCACAATTCCTACTGATCGTACCGTGCCTGTGAAATTCATCTAACACTTTGCAGAAATCTCCCTTCAATATCTCCCAACACCGCTTTAGAAAGGCGAAATTGAAGCCGTCTGGACCTGGGGCCTTGTCCGAACCGCACTCCCATAATGCACAGGTAGTTATGACCTTATTAACGTACCAAGTTTTCATAAGGATGTACTGCCACATCACTCAGGGCCGACTCATTACCTAAGTAAAGGGCCTAGGGTGTGGGTGATGGACCTCCCCACATATATATATACATATAATAGTTGGACTCGAAAATAAGCAAAGACTATGCATGTTGTTTTTGCTTAACTATTTAAGTTGTCCGATGAATGATTTGTTAGTGTTATGCTTGTAAAAATGTGATATATGATGAATTGATGATTTATGTACATACACCATGATTTTTGGCGCCATGGATAGAATACAATAAGATACACGAGCTATATACGTGACGTCGATGACCTGTTAGCTTAGTGACATTATGTGTTTGATGAATCCACAAAAGTAGTGTAGGTTCAAGTCTCAAAAAGTTATACAAGTAGTAAAGACTCCAATGATATATTTTTTTTATTTTCTCTTCTTTTAACGTCCAACAAAACCTTCTCAGGTGACTACACCCATAGTCAAAAGGCCACCTATGATCGGAATCACAAACAACGTTGGTGACCCAACCTGATACCAATTACAGAGAAAACCCACCGCCCAAAGACATCAGTAGTAAAACTCTAATTCGCACAGGACATTTGTAACAAACGAAGCTTTAACCGCAACCACCCACCTTTGAAGAAAGTTATCCGGTTGCTACTAGAGTCGTGCTTCTTTGGTTGATTTTCTCTAAACATAAAACTTAAGAAAATAATCATGACTTTATAATTAGGACAAAAATAAACTTAAAAATTGAAAAATAAAACTATGACCGGATATTTTAGGTTGGGATTGAGTTTGGAAATGCAAAAGTGCTTTTAGTCGGAAGTGCTTATTGGCTTATAACTTTTTGAAAAGGAGTTTTAAAAAAAGTGTTTGGATTAACTTTTGGGATGAGAAACGTCAAAAAGTCAATTATTTGTTTTTTTAAGTGTTTCGCTTAACTTATTGTGAATATTGTTGTATGAGTGGTAGATTTGTAATTTTTTTTCCAAAAGCCATAATTTCTAACTTCCTTAAAAGCCAAAAATCAAAACAGAAAATGTTTTGGGTTGACTTGTTGGAAAATCAATAAATGGTTTTGAAACTCAACCCCAAACACCCTCTAAACAAGTATAAACTCTTAACTCTTTAACAGCAGCAGCTCAAACATCAGGCATGAACAACATGAAGAAATCATCATCATCTTCATCGGGTAAAATATCTGTGGAACAATTTGTCTCGAAGATGACCCCTCTTATCGACATGGAAAAGGTACTCACTCGCTCACTCCATCTTCTTCTCCTTGTACGATCCCTATTCAAGACCCCTCTTATGTTCATCATTTTATCAATTCAACTATAAAATTAATATGCTGATTGATTAGACTGCACTCTCAATGAATCCTAATTATATATCTATATTTTACTTCCATAGATTAGGTTAATTTCAGGATATTGAGTGTTATTGTGTGCAACGTTAATTATTAACTTTGTGTCATACCATTCTTCATACATATCTTCATCAGGCTTTTTAATTTCATCTTATTACTTTTTACTTATTAGTGACTATGTATGTATATGTTGTTAGTCTAGACTCTAGAGTCGGTTACTGTGTTTGTTACTTCATACGATCCTCACTCCTCAGCTTGTCAATATATAGAGGATACCTTTCATTGTATTAAATTGATCTTTATGTTTATTCATTGGGACCTCATAAGCGGGGCGCAGAACGCTGGTGGTGATGCAGGGTCCGAGGGGGAATGATTAAACAATCGGAGCGCCTTGATGGCGATGCTGAATGTTTGAAAAGGACAATGCGGCTAGGGGGGGGGGGGGGGGGGATGATTCACAAGAACACACCTTACTTGGTGTAAAATGTGAAAGCCCCGTCGCCTGCGTGATGTTTGTGTGGCACAATTTATTTTTTTATTATATTTTTTTGCATTTCATACCTCCCACTGAGTCCCACAACAGTCTTAAGAGAGTAAATATTAGCTAGGGGTTATTGTTAATCATAGTTAGAAGATATGATTTTCATTTGTAATTAACTTCATTGTACTCGTATAAATAGTTAATAGTTAATCAATAATATACAATGCCTTATGGTGTTGTTCAACATTTCGATATTATGTATCATTAGGAGTTGGCGATTGTTACTTTCTGTGTTTATTATCATTGTAGGAAGCTGAGATATCATCATCAGTGAGCTCTGGTGCTAACAGAAATTTGGAGTCTGCATCAAAGAGAGGATCCACTATTCTTAATCTGAAGTGTGTAGATGTTCAGGTTTGTATTTAATTGCTCTATTGAAAAGAATACGAACTAAAATTCCGTGTTTCGGTCAAAACTATTGACAGTTGTAATGTTGTATCTTTTTACGCTTTCAATTTTATCTTACTGTAGACTGGGTTAATGGGCAAAACTCTTCTTGAACTTCAATCAAACAAAGGAGACGTTCTTCCAGCTCACAAGGTAAAACGGTTGACACTGACACTCATTGCGTGCCATTTTTTCTTTATTTGGAGATGTGCGTTAATATATGTTATCCGGTTTCATAAACTTGATGGTCTTTTATTTTTGTTACAGTTTGGGACTCATGATGTTGTTGTTCTAAAACCGAACAAGGCTGATTTAGGCTCCCCTGCACTTGGACAAGGCGTTGTTTATCGATTGAAGGTGGATAAATTTCCTCAAAAATCAGTTACATCTTTAATTATTTTCCTTAATATTAAGATGCTTGCATTACATTTTTATAGGATTCATCAATCACCATTGCTTTTGATGATATACCAGAAGAAGGTTTAAATAGTCCTTTACGCATTGAGAAAGTGGCTAATGAGGTACAATTTTCATAACTTATTTTCACTATTTTCTCTAGTTCCCATCTTCTCATAGTAAGAACATAGTTTAAAAAAAACGGCCGAGTCGCGCGCCTCAAGGTGAGGCGGCCAGAAAACGAGTATTGAGGACAAAAATAGCATGATGTGTGTTGTTGATGTATTTGATGAATCTGGTGATGAAATTAGTTAGTATTCTATTTCTTTATAACATACATAATTTTTATATTTGTTTTTTAATTCTGTCTCGGTTCGCCTCAAGGCTTACGCCTCTTGAGGCTTAGGGAAAACGCCTCAAGGCTCGATTCTGTTTTTTTAAACTTTGACAAGAACCTTATACACATGTGTGTAGGTGACATACAGAAGGATGAAGGACACATTAATACAACTAAGTAAAGGTGTTCGAATGGGTCCTGCTTCAGATTTAGTTCCTGTCTTATTTGGAGAGAGATCTCCAACTGTAGCGAAAAAAGATGTCTCCTTTTCTCCATTCAATAAAAATCTTGATTACTCTCAGGTTTTAAATGTTGCATTCACTTATCGTTAAACTTGTTAATATATTCGTGTAGTTCTTCAAATTTTACTGTTTTACACAGACTAAATTGAAATTATCTTTTTTTTTCCTTGTTCTTTTTGCATTCAAGAAAGATGCAGTTAAAAAAGCTCTATCATCAAAAGACGTGTTTTTGCTGCATGGACCTCCTGGAACTGGAAAGACAACAACTGTTGTGGAAATTATTCTACAGGAAGTGAAACGCGGGTCAAAGATTCTTGCTTGTGCTGCCTCTAATATCGCTGTTGACAATATTGTTGAACGACTTGTTCCTCACAGGTAACAGGATTATCATTATGAAGATGTTGGCAACTTGGTCGTTGATTAGTTTATTTAAATGAATCAGTCCCTTGTCAATTTTTTTTTTTGCCTTTGAGGCGATAAGCATTGCTATCCAAGAATTTTAATCAGTTAAACTGGTGGTTATTTTCTGGATTAGAGTGAAGTTGGTGAGAGTGGGACATCCTGCACGGTTACTACCCCAAATATTAGAGAGTGCTCTTGATGCACAGGTTTGCTTTAATTCATCTTTCTGTATAAATTTTTATATATATCTTTTTTTTTCTTTTCATTTTACTTCGTTTGTTAGATTTTTTTATCATAGTTCACAAGCAATGCCAGTGAACAAAGTTAAATTTTTAGCAAGCAATGTGATTAATATATAGTCATTTAAATATGGAATTAGTTTATTAGCACTCTTTCGAATATCTTACTTTTAGGTGTTACGTGGGGATAACAGTTCTCTTGCAAATGACATCCGAAAGAGATGAAGGTAAATTATTTTTTAAGCAACTCAGAACTTGAATATCCAATCTTTTTGTTTTTGGCTTAAAATTTGTACTTCCGTCTGTTTGTAAATGACTTTACAGGCACTGAATAGTAAACTGTTGAAGGCTAAAGACAGAAACACAAAAAGGGACATAAGGAAGGAGCTCAAGATGCTTTCTAAAGAAGAACGCAAGAGACAGCAACTGGCTGTGACAGATGTTATAAAAAACGCAGATGTCGTTTTAACAACCCTCACTGGTTCATTGTCAAAAAAATTAGATGGGACTTCATTTGATCTTGTGATAATTGATGAAGCGGCTCAAGCACTGGAGGTAGCTTGCTGATTGCTTTACTGAAGGTAACTTAGAATTATTCTCTTTTTAACCATTTTGCTCCAGTATTTATTGGTTAATTGTTTAATCATTTTAAGGGCTCTACGTAGGATTACTTTGCCAGAGAGTTTTCTAGCTATCAATGAAATTTGCAACATTTTGACCTCTTTAAGAATTTTTTGTGAAAAACCCTATAAACTTTCACATTTTCCATGATTATTTAGGTGTGTTAAACTGGGCATGTTTCTCGGCTCAAACCCAAAAATCTCCTCAGACACATAAACAACGATACTTGTATTCGTGGGTTGACACGAACACAACCTGTTTAAGGTGAACGCATCTCTTTTATGTGTTAAATTTTCACATAAAATACTCAAATCAGTTTATGTTGTAAGATAAGAAGATATTAAAAAAAATGGGTTAAACAAGTCGATCCAAACACAACCCGTTTACCTAAAAGTGTTTGTGGGTTCGACTTAAAGCTGACCCGTGCCCGTTTAGACTAAGTCCAAACCCGCAAATTTTCGTTTTAGTTTTGTGCCATCTTTTTGTATTGTCATAAATCCACATCCCTAATAGTTTAATGCTTGATTAACCCCTTAACTTGTAAAAGTGAACAAAACCTTTTTAAAAAACCAAGTCCTTTAACTTTTTAGCATCTGCTTGAAGGTCTTTTTTGCTTGATTAGATCCCTAAAATTGTGTAAAGAAACTTTTTGGTCCGTTTTAATAGGTTAATAGATTTAATAATGCAATTACAAAGTGTAGGCATCCAATTGTGTAAACATTAATGCTTATAAGCTTACCAACTATTTAATTTGTAGGGTTCTAGGTGCGTACTCTCTGGGACCATCTTCAACTTCCTCCAACTATCCAGAGTGTTGAAGCTGAGAAAAAAGGTTTGGGAAAAACTCTATTCGAGCGCCTTGCAGACTTGTATGGAGATGATGTCATGTCTATGCTCACCGTCCAGTACCGCATGCATGAACATATTATGAACTGGTCATCAAATGAGCTTTACAACAGTAAGGTACTTGACACTTTTACATGCATGATCACCGTTTTTAATTGTAACATCATGCATGATTCCATTGTTATTGTTGTTGATAATGTGTTGTTATTATTACTATTGTCATTATAATTATTATTATAATGATAGATTGAAGCTCATGCGAGTGTTGCTGGACATACACTACTTGAACTTGAGAATGTACAGAAGTCTTCTTCAGCAGAACCTACTCTTCTTCTTGTAGACATAGCAGGGTATGCATATATTTTATTTTTAACCGCTCTCACATGTCATAATTAATGACCCACAAAATTATTTTGGTCTACTTTTATAAAGATCAAATTCATTGTTATGTAACCTTAAATGGTATATCATTTAATTGTAGTTGTGACATGGAAGAAAAAAAGGATGAAGAAGAAAGCACATTAAACGAAGGCGAAGCTGATATTGCTATAGCCCATGCAAAAAGACTCATTCAGAGTGGAGTTCGTGCTTCTGATATCGGGATCATCACTCCTTATGCCGCACAGGTTTAGCATATAAATAAAAAACCAAAGGGAAAAGGAAAAATAATATATAAAACAATTTTGAGAGTTTGTTCGGTGTCTATTTTGTAGGTTGTTCTATTAAGAATGCTGAGAACAAAGGAAGACAAGTTAAAAGATTTGGAAATTTCAACTGTGGATGGCTTTCAGGGCAGAGAAAAAGAAGCCATTATTATTTCGATGGTCAGGTCAAACTCAAAGAAAGAGGTACTTATTATTATTACTAGTTTATGCATGGGTGTAAATGAGCTGAGCCGAACCAAACCCGTCGACTCCTTGCCTAAGCTCAAGATCTACTTGCTTAACTTAACAGAGCTCGAGCTCTTCTCGTTTCGAGATGTATGTCTAAAGCTCGACCTCTACTTATAAATAAACGAGCTATAATCTAGGCTTAGGCTTGAGTTTGTTTAGCAGCTCAATTTTAGCTTTTAATGAACCATCTTGAGTAGCTTATGAGAGTTTACCTTGGCTCGTTTACACCCCTAAATTTATGCAAGGATCTATGAATACTTATAGTTTATATATTTACTTTAGGTGGGGTTCTTAAGTGATCGTAGACGTATGAATGTTGCTGTGACTCGAGCAAGGAGACAATGTTGTCTGATATGCGACACAGAGACTGTGAGCAGTGACAAGTTTTTGAAACGTCTGATTGAATATTTTGAGGAAAATGGTGAGTATCTGAGCGGTTCAGAGTATGTGAATGAATAAGTTGCCTTGATTTATTGGCATTGCAATGGTAATATTAAAAAGAATAGGATAACATGTGTTAAATCTGGATGTAATCAGGGCGTTAACATGTGACTCGATGTAGTTCATGTGTTTCACCGGCAAATGCATGTAGATGACAATCGATTTTGAAAGTTGGACTAGGTAAGGCCATCATGAAATAGTCATTCCTGCGCCGGTAATGAATGCTACAATTGTAACTTTACACCTGCCAAAATTCATATTTTTTTCAAATATACTACTTGATAAAACGTTTTCTAACACTTGAAATCACATAGATTTGTTTTCGTTTATTTTGAAAAGTGTAAGCCCCTTAATGCTATGGGGTGGAGTGGCGTCCCATGCCACATCAGTGTTATGGGGAACCAAGCACCGCTCCACCATCGTGAAAAGAGGCGCCATCGATGGATCTCGTGAGTAGCTTGGCTGGCGTCAAATATATGGGTAGAAAAGTGTAAGACTAAGCCCCCTAATGCAGTTTTATTTTTTTCTTTTATTTTGTAAATATATATGTTAAAGAGTATGGAAATGAACAATTTGCTTTGATTTATTGGTATTAACAACAGGAACAATAGTTTTGTCAAAACAGAACAGAAAGCCAGCCAATATAATCATCAAAAATAATATAACATGCGTTAGATCTTGAGGTAATCGACATTCAGGGGCTTGAACATGTGACCTGCATGCGACTCGATGTAGTTCATCTGTTTCATAGGTAAATGCATGTACACAATCCAATCGTTGTTGTTGGTCGGACTAGGTAATGTCATAACGTAACAATCATTCCTGCCTGATGGTACATGACATGATCCAAACGCCACCTTACCCCACCCGAAATCCATCTTGTCCGTGTTGTGGATCCTAGCTCCTGATGAAACCATCACCGACATCTCTTTGCTAGCAAACGCTATTGCTACTAGCGGTTGTGAGCGACGTTCTTCCACCCAGTCTATCACATCCAGAAAATGGTCTTTATTGGTTGCTGTTTGTAAGAACTCATGAACTTCTGTAGTTATTCCACTTAAAGACATCTCTTTCAAATCCTGTTTGATGTTTCACATCCAGTAAATAAGATTTACAAGCATTTTAACAGATCTAATCATCTAAACACTTTCAACTCAAATTTCTTTATTTAGTAATGTTGTGATATTTTTCCAAAAGTATTGACATCAAACTATGTTATACATTACTTTAAAATGTTAACTGGGTAAATTATTTTAGGAGTAACGGAAATAAATAATCCTAACTATTGACTATTGGTCAATAACAGTCCCAACTACGAAAATAACCACTAGCGGTCCCAACTTTCGACATATTGGCCACCAATGGTCCCAGTTAGCCTGATCACTAACACCGTTAGTTGCATGTTGTCACATCAGCAACCCACGTCATCGGGCATGTGTGTTAAGTTATGACACGTAGAACGCCACATCAGCAACCCACTAACGGCATTAGTGATCAGACTAACTGGGACCGTTGGTGCCAATATATCGAAAGTTGGGACCGCTAGTGGTTATTTTCGTAGTTGGAATTGTTATTGGCCAATAGTCAATAGTTGGGTTATTTATTTCCATTACTCCATTATTTTATTGTGTGCAGTGTCATCAACGTATACAATAGTGACATCATGTAAGCCATAACACAATTGACATGTCAACATATGTAAACCTTAATATAATTTGTGTCAAATTTTATACATTTTTTTAAAAAACTTTACCCATGTTACACACTTACACTTGAATTGTCACTGTTTTGCGACCTAATTTACCTTTAACATAAATTTGATCCCATGTGGAGACCGATATTTAAATTTTAACTTATTACGTTTTCTCATTTTCTGTAGCCCTTTTACGCCATATAGTTATGGTCGCAAAATTTTGCTAGCGAAATGTTACAGTCACAACATTTGCGAGCGTTTTACAACTGTAGTAGAACCAAAAAGGACGAGGCTGCTATTTTTATGATTGTTGTATACTTGGTTACAATGTTTTATGTGTTCATTAAAACTAATTATCAAGAGCATATTCCTACATGGTATAATCTTTTCAAAGGCAAATCTTAAGTAAGTTTGTTACCTGTGATCTTTTGGACCCTGATGGCATAGACAAAACATTTCCAAAATGAGAAGCCATTAGTTTTTCTTTCTCTTCTCCATCTCCATGACTCAACCGGCTCCTTCCATCGACAGCAATAGCCACATTACACATTCGTTTACAATTTCCTGAATCGTCCATGCTCAAAGCAACAATCTTCCATAGGAAAGAAGTGAACGACTCAAGCTTCGACCTCTTAAGCCCATTTTCACTAGCCAATAGTTGTACCCTATTAAGTTGCTCACCCTCAATGTAGTATATGCGGTTAATGAGTAAATGACCATCATTGTTATTCATGTTTTGGTCATGGCCCATAACCTTAGTAGATGGTTCAAATAGAGAAAACACATTGCCAACTGATGGTGAATAAGTGGTTGGGCACCTAGGTTTGAGGATGGACCTTTGAAAAGAGGGTAACATAGATGGTGGCTCCGATCGCGTTATTTCTGCCCATGATGTGATGAACATGTTGGCTGAGTACCCGTCAACTGCGCGGTGATCAAACATGCACCCTATCACTATGCCTCCACATTTCAACTCAGTAACCTGCATATTGTATTCAGCAATGACATTACTAATACAATTGACCTATACAATTTGTTTTATAGGGCTGTTATGTTATGTAAAGCTATTAATAAAAGAAACATTTGATTACGATCATATAACCAAGTTGTCAGTTTTGTTACTATGAAACAATATTATATGTGTTTTGAACATTACTTTGTTCCATAATAGTTAATGAAATCATCATGCATGATTACAACTAGAAACTTAGGGTTTTAGGGCTCTTAATTGGGAAGATGATTCAGTCATTTTATAAGCTAAAAACTTTTCGAAAACAAAAGAAACAGCCAAGAAATGTGTAGCCCAGATGGTGGGTCTTTTGTTTGTTGTTTCAAACCCGGCTTAGGTCTCTTGTTCGGATCCGGTTCCCACCCCTTTCTCATATCTTGTTTTCTTCCTTTTAATAAATTAAAATTATATTAGAGGTGACTTGACTATTTTGCCCCTGACTTAACGAGGTTGAGTTAACCCCGTTAAGTTAGTGGATTGTTTTGGCCTATTTCTTCAAAAGTCAGGGACTGTTGCAATTTTTTGGACTGGAATGACATATTGGCCCAAACCAGAGGGACGGTTTTGGTAATTAACTCTTAATTATATAAACCATGTTTGTATAAAACTCTATCATCCCTCAAATACAACTAATTTTTCTTGTATGTTTGGAGCATAGTTGTCAAAGCGCCTAGGCACTCAAGGCGCATAGGCCGAGCTCGGAGCCTAGGCGCAAGGCGCGTAAAAAATGAGGGCTTTTTATAATTAGGCGCATAGTATAAAATACATTTTTAGGGATTTTAGAGATGTTTTAAGCTTGTTTAGGGCTACTGTAGGATGTTTTAGGTTGTTTATGACTTGTTCATGACTCATTTAGGGTGTTTTAGAGGTTTATGCAACTTTTAGCCTGAATTTGACCGGAAATCTGCCTGAAAACAGCCCTGATAGTGCGCCTCATTGCCTAGGCGCGCGCCTCACAGAGCGCAGCGCACTTGGTGCGCCTCGAGCCTAGGCGCGCCTAGGCACGCTTTTGACAACTATGGTTTGGAGCATAAAATGGTAATAAGTTTTTAATATACGCGTCTATGCATGGTTAATTATTATATATAATAAATGTTGACCACCTTAGTAATAGTAGCTAACGGTTGACCGTTAGTTACTATTCAACTCCGTTAGTTACTACTCATCTCCGTTAGTTACTATTCAACTTCGTTAAGTTACTATGCAACTCCGTTAAAATAGTATTAACGGAGTTATAGCAATAGTAACTAACGGAGTTGACCGTTAGTTACTATTCAACTCCGTTAGTTACTATTCAACTTCGTTAGTTACTATGCAACTCCGTTAGTTATTATTCATCTCCGTTAGTTACTATTCAACTTCGTTAAGTTACTATGCAACTCCGTTAAAATAGTACTAACGGAGTTACTATTTAACTCCGTTAATTACAATTCAACTCCGTTAAAATAGTATTCAACTCCGTTAGGTTGCTTTTCAACTCCGTTAACTTACTACTCAACTCCGTTAAGTTACTATATTCAACTCCATGACTATCAAACTCCGTTAAGTTGCTTTTCAAATCCGTTAATTTACTATCCAACTCCGTCAACTTATACTACCTAACACCGAAGTCTACTTTTGGTTCGCTTTTTACAGTTCCATACACCAGCGATGTGCGCTATTGGTGTTACTTCGCATGGTTGTTCGCCTTAGCACACCCAAAAGTCCGTTCCCGCGCGCATATGTTGACCATCTTAGCAATAGTAACTAACGGAGTTAACCGTTAGTTACTATTCCATTACCCGCTGCGCGCCGCAACGCGCGCGGGAAAAAAACTAGTTAATATTATTGATTAATTACCTGGATGGCAAGCACCCCATGCAACTTCTTGGGCATTAGTTTACCCTCAACACTCTCATCTGGATTATACAAATTGAGTTCCTTGAGCTCCACATCTACAACAGCTTCAGTGAAGTCAACTCCTCTGTTGTTGCAGCGAAACTGATTCTCTCCAGCATCTACATTCCATAAAATCTCACCAGCAAGGGGTAGTAGAGTGAAAGAGCTCGAGATAAGGAGCGCTTGAGGCGTCAAGTATGGTTGCAAAACTGCCATTGGACGGTTTCTGTAGCAAAAGAAAGAGCCAACATCAAAAGGCGCCACAAGTAGATCAAAGTTTGTGAAGGGTAACCAGTGGTCATTCCATGGTTCTTCTGCATGCACTACTACTTTCTCAATCATGTTCACTGAGAAACTGTTGCCTCTAATAATGCCCATATGTATGTCTTTTAGATAGCGGGATATGTATTTGTATATATGTATTTATCTATATATATCTCATGTATGATAGAGAGAGATATATGGAGAGAAGAGTTGTAGGTTGATAATTAAGTAACAAATTGTAGGTATATATAGTGATGAAGTGAAGCCTTGTTGGACGTTTTGATTGGATGTTGGCCATCATCATGTTTGAATCTGTTTCATTATTTATATATATAAAAACATATAAAAAAGTAGCAAAATATTATTTTCTTTAGTTTGACTGATATTATAAATCATATTTTCAAAATTGTAACATATTCTCTCCATTCAAACTAAAATTTCCTTCGTTTGCTTATCAAGTTCAGATCAACCGTATACTCCCTCCGTCCTATTTTAGATGTCATGGGCTCACAAACACACAGAATAAGAAATCTTTGATTTGTATATTTCTCTGAGTTGTAAAATGACAATAATATCTTCAAGTTATTATTTCAAATCTTTGATTGTCTTTTATCTTTTATGGGCAAACCTGGAAATTGCTTAGAAATGGACATTTAAGCTGGGACAACAAAAAGTAGCAAAATGGACATCTAAAATGAGACGAAGGGAGTAACATAGATGCATGCATACAAACATACGTATGTATGTTCATACATACATATTAAATACATATAAATGTGTAAGGAGAAAACTAGCTAGAACATATACGATATTGGAGCTTAATGTATTCAAAATATGGTAAAATTACTAAAACCGTTAACTTTTTTTTCCAGATTAAACGTTGAATTTTACGTTCACCTAAGTAATAACCAAAGTGCGAATTAAGTGAGCTGACAAAATTCACCAGAAGAGCAGGCTCATCCAGCACTTTTCACCAAACGTGTAAGATTAGCCGGTACTTTCTTACCAGAAAGTGTAGGATAAATCCTAGCCGTTCCAGTCGGCAGAGTTGATGTGATAGCTTCTCATTGCAGGAAACGATCGAGAGGTGATTAGTTTGGTGAATGCTAAAAATCTAGGGAAAATCACCAAAATAGTCCGTTGACCAAGTGATTTGCCAAAATAACCCTCTCCCCTCTCTTTGGAGAGACGGGTCACGGCTCCCAACGAGCCTGAACCGTCTCTAGAGAGCCTTTGGTTTTACAACCAATGGCCAACCAACACGTGGCGTCTCTGATCCCGAGGCCTGTCAACCGTCTCTCCAGACGGGTCACATTTCCCTATGCCGGCTCGCCTTCGGTTCAAACCGTCTCTCCAGACGGGTCACATTTCCCCATGAGGGCTCGCCGTCTCCCGAGACGTCTCGGGTCTCTTCGTCTCCGGTGAGTCCCGATGACTAGTCCGACGGTTCAGTTGTCCACCTCAACCCTATATATACCATTCTCCGTCCCAAACTCCGTCCCATTCCCGTCCGACTCTCCACTACACTAACACTATCACTACCACCACCGTCTCATTCATTCAAAGGAAAATGGCACCCCAACGATGGACTGAGGAACAGGAAATTGCACTAATTTCAGCGTGGAAACATGTTGAAGAAAGCCCACACCAAACAAACAAGTGGTACCGGATCTTGCATGAATACAATCGGTTGGTTGGAGGCTCAGACCGAACCATCGAGTCTTTTAGCCGTAAGTTGACCGACTTGAACACGAAGTGTCAGATCTTCAACGGGTACCACAATCGGACACTTGAAGTGGTACCCTCAGACATGCCCGAAGACGCGGCCATCAGATATACAAAAAGACAGTATCAATCCAAGGAGCACAAAGAATTCAAACATGTGTCTGCTTGGCAAATGATGAGGGACCGTCTTAACGCGTAGCTTATAAAACCTTTGTAATCCAATTAATTTTATTAATGGAATGAATCTTATGTTTATTTATGTTTATTTATATTTTTGCAATATTACAACAATCTTGATTATCAAAACACGACAAATATTACAAAACTATACTATTACAACAACAATAAACAAACTATACTATTACAACGACGGACGTAGGGTTGATTGGATATTACTTCCAAATTTACTTGCTTTGAACTTTGTTTGAATGGTGTATGTGCGTTACATAGACAAAGAACTCTTCTTGCAAATAAAATAGACCACCACATCATCGAGGCATTCTACACGGGTTAACCCACGTGCAGATGCAACAACAATCAAGTAATCGGACAATATTTTCGTAAGCCGGTATGCTTCGGTTGGAAAGTAAAAAACGTCATTGATTAATTGGAAAGATGAAAGGTTGGGGGGGGGGGGTACAAATTTTGTGAAGTGAATTGGGGTATTTATATACATTCGTGAGACGGTTCAGACGCTAGCCGAAGACGACTTGAGACGACTCGGCGGTTCTGACCCGTCTCGAGAGACGGTTGACAGGCCTCGGGATCAGAGACGCCACGTGTTGGTTGACCATTGGTTGTAAAACCAAAGGCTCTCCGGAGACGGTTCAGGTCGTTGGGAGCCGTGACCCGTCTCTC
>JAUTDX010001957.1:0-70930 GCA_030844895.1 Ambrosia x helenae
AACTTGTTAAATATTTTCCTTCACTGGTCCTTTACTAATGGTGATCTTGATCAATTGACCAGCAACAAAATGAAGCTCATTCTGTTGAAAAAACAGACAATCAAGACCACCATTTGTAAAGGACCAATGAAGGAAAATATTTTAACAATTTGGGACCGGCGATGCAATTTTTAAAGTTGGGATTAATATTGGCCAATTTGTTCAAAGTTCGGATTAATAAAATCCAATATCCCATTATAGTTTGACTGTTCCATAAACTTAGGACTGGATTTAAACTGTCAAAACTTTTTGATGGTACATGAGAAACTCAGGTTTCCATGGTACCACTTCACACACATCCAGCACACATACACAAAATCAGACACACAAACACCCTTTCTTACCATCTTCTCACATAGACCCCAACCACAAACAAAACACTACAATTTGGAGACAGGATATGGGCCGAACTGAGGGTAGTGTACCAAATTGATACAACTGTGATTAAAATGGAACTACAATCATACTCCAGTTTTAATTTGGAAAGAATTTTGACTTGAAAAGTCATAGCACACCGCTCACAATTCTAATGCAGGAAACACAAGAGAGAGACACGCCCAATCCAAATCAAGATTAGATAATCAATGGCGCAAGACTTTAAATCAGCCTCAAATGAAACATATGAAAACATGATAAAAAAGACATTGAAATAAAATGACAAATTTCTAAGTCAAAACTGCTTTATTTCTTGATGATTTGATAAAAGAACAGTACATCAAATGTAATAAACAAACGGTATGCATACCCCTATCTCACATTATACAGCAGTTCTCTGGAGAACCAGACATTTCAGGTGACCTGCAAGCCAAGAAGTCAGATGACATCAAACGTCAAAAAACTGACACTAGAGAACATCGTAATTTAAAAAAACAGCGTAGTTAAAAGTAGTGGATTTAACACCTTCGGTGACAATATTTAATGCAATAATAGAATTTGTATATACTTGGAACGAAAAAACTAAAACTTTTGGGCCTCAAAAGTCAAATATTATCAGGGTATACCGTATACGCTACATATGCATAAAAACGATAAAAATGGAAAAATTGAACAGAAAACAAGAAATTAGGAAGAAGCCACTCACAGTTGACCAAGAGCAGATATATCGAAATCAGGGGCGAGCTCTTTGACAATATCATTAGGGGTTGACCACATTCTTGCATTTTTTGCATGAGCTCAATGATCTTGTTGAAATTGCCAGGCTCGGTCTCGTAAACCACATTTAAATCCCTAATAAGCTCATGTTGATGAAAATAACGGTTGTATTCTTCTTGGCTCAGTTTTCGATTTTATTATCTTCTAACCATTTCGGGTATCTTTCTCCGATTTCTTTCATGGGTTCATGAAGAACTTCTTTGGACAAAAGTTGCTGCATCATTGTCTCGACTATAGACTCCATGTCCTACCAAAGAGACAAATATAATACTTAGCAATTCCTGAATGATCAAAGTACATCAACCATATGATAAGAAATTTTATTTCTACAAATAATATTTCATCCAACTTCAATAACATCAAACTAACATAATGTTCAACTGAAGACAAAATAATGAGTGGAAGTATATTTTGTTGCCAAGAATGTCAACCATCTCAACCCTTAACGATTAATTAGTAAGGTAATTTGATTGAAGTTAGACAAAAAGTTTTGTAACTCATACAGTTATGAAAGTATATATTGGTTGATATTTATCCTACTTAAAAATGAATTAGTTAAACAATAAAATAGACTACAGATATATTTCATTAAGATTATCTTAGAACTTTGTCTTTCGTTAGAAGTAAAGTCCTTTTTTCGAATAAGAGACGCTCTTTAATTTGTCATATAAAGGGGGCAAATTAAATATGCAACTAATAGCATAATTAGTGCAATATTTTTCATATTAGCAATGCACCAAGCCACCAAGTCAAATATTCACAAATATCCATGAAGCAACATTATTCCATTAATTATGGTACTTTCAACCAAGATCAAACTTTTTTTAAGTTGGAACCAACATCAATAACATCTAACTTTTGTTAAAATCTTAAACTTGGGCTTACATCTTTCTCCATAAGTTAAAATGTCATATCAACTTTCTAGCTGAATGTTGCCCAGTTAAGCTTCAAAGACAAAGCGTAAATCTTGCTTGGAACACATTACAAGGGATGAGCATGGTACCGGTCCGGTACCAAAATTCCCCAAAAGTGGGTACCGGTACCGAACACAACCGTTCGGTACCGGTATTTGAATGTAAAAATCGGTAAATACTGGTACCGTACCGAACCAAATACCGGTAGCGGTAGTACCCGTACCGAAAAACCATAAATGTGGGTACCGGTAGTGGTACCGAAATTGATTCGGTACCGGGAATTCGGTAACGGTAAATAGATAATTTAATAAGGTTTAAATGTTTAATGCGTTTACAAATACACTTTGGGCAGTTTTCAACATGTGTTTTATGACCCACTTAACCCGTTTCCTTTAAGCTATTTTTAATACCAATCTATTTGATCCGTTATGAGATAACATATACCCCAAAACGCCCGCCGCTCAACAGGAAATGAGTAAAAACTGCCACCTCCAACCAAAATTAATGAAACATTATTGAAAGTACCTCAGACTTTGCAAGTTCCTCAAACTGCTTGACCAAATCCTCCATCATCTTGTCATCAACCAATCCGTCAACACCACCTGGTTTCAAACCCGCTATAGATTCCACACCCTTAACGGTCTCCCTAGTTTGCTCTCTCAACTTATTAAGAGTCTCTGAAGCATGTGACTCCTTTGATGCCACCTTTTTCTTTCCTTTGTTCTTACTTCTTAAATCAGGCAGACCCATCCCTAATCCTTGAACCCACTCGGCAATGAAGATGCCTCTTCTTTGTTCTCTCCACCATCTCTACTGTAATTATTAAATGACAGATGAATGAAACAAACCCTTGATTATTTATAGCTCAAACCAAATGGAAAGCATCAGAAACATCACATATTTGGATACAGAACAGTGCCTACAGGAGTATAAACAATCAATCAATCAATCAAACAAGCACACCAGTAAAATCCCACACACAGCAGAGCTATTGATAGAGAGAGCGCTCCAATGAATATATGGAGTACTAGTTTCAACAAAGAGAGCTAGGTTGCAACTTGACCCCAAGGCCAAATGAATAAACTTTTAAGTTTAAGAGAGATAACCTTTAGGCTTCTTTTACTTGTACAATTTTCTCCATTCTCCTCACATCAAGTAACACCCATAATCACAGTTCTGTTTCATATAACACAGCACATACGCACGCACCCCCAAGGTTTAAAAGTACGGAATCGTGCCTAGAGGCGTTTTCCCTTCGCCTCACGAGGCAGACGCCTCAAGGCGAACCGAGGTGTAAGCCCGAGGCGGAATTAAAAAATAAATATAAATATTATATGTCTTATAAAAAATGAAAATACTAACTAATTTCATCCTCATATTCATCAAAGACACACACTAAAAAGACATGGAACGCTTGAAATTGACACAAAAAGCCCAAAAACATCAAAAATAAACACCAAAAAACCCATGAGGCGCACCTGAGGCGCAATTTTTGTTACCGCCTCAGCTCTATGAGGCACACGTACAAAATAACACCCTGAGGCGCCGCCTCAGATTCGTTTTCTTACAGAATCGCCTTGAGGCGTACGCCTCACCCGTTTTTTTAAACCATGCGCACCCCCTGTAGATTGTAAACTAATTAGGCATGATAATATATACCATAAGCGTAAGTTAAATGTCAACCGACCGGCTGACCTTCCTTCCTTTAGAACCATCAACCATCACAATAGACTACTCATCATTGTTCACACAAAAAACACACAGCTCTCTGCAATAACTATTTGGATAAAAAGTCGCAGGTATGGTGCCATTATTTTTCCTTTACAAAACCAAAATCAGTGTTCTTGCAAACTATCAGTGTTGCAGAAGGCGGCCTAGGCGGCCGCCTAGGCGCTAGGCCGGTACCAAAACTAGGAATTTAGCCCTAGTCGGATTCCTGGGCGTTTTGGCCTTTAGGCGGCAGTTAGGCGGAGCCTAGGCGGGCCTAGGCGGTGGTATTTTTTATTTTTTTTTTATTTTTTTTATTAAATTTCTAAGTATTTTCTAGGTATTTCTTAGTATTATGTGTATACATCTAAGTATTATGTGTATATATCTTAACATATTTTCAAAAAACACCTAAATTGTGTATATATATATAAAATACGTATAAAATACCAAAATGCCTAATTCCGCCTAATTTTCGCCTAGTCCTAGGCTGGACCTCACCGCCTGCCTAGCGCCTTTTGCAACCTTGCAAACTATATTTCGAAACTAAAGCACAAATGATAGCTTGTTTGCAATTAATATCCAATTATAATGACTCACATCATCACGTGTCAAATCACTCATCAAATATCTAAAAAAAAAATCTCTTTATATCTACTAACCACAACATTCATAGTGTTATATTGAAAATTAGCCCAAAAGATATAACAATTATCCCATATCTGTATAATAGTTGAAATATACTTAAGTTTGACCTAAAGAAACAACCACAACAATAAAGACACATTCCAATTCACTTCCTAACATAATTGACCAACAAAAGAGTGTGCAGCTGTATTATCTGAATCGTTATATCCAATAATTCAATAAAAGTGCAAACCTTTGAGAAGAAGACGCAAGATTAAGGGTCTGGAAATCGTCCAAAGCACCTAAACGCAGAATCAATCAGTTAATTAATTATTGTTAATAATTAAAGAAACAAATGAATGAGGATGGGATAGGAAGCTTACTATCAAGAAGTTGGTCTAAATCATCTGAGTGTTGGTCAGCCATGGTGAATTGGGTTCTGCCTAATCTGTTTCTCTCTCTAGAACACTTTTTCTCTCTCTCTAGAAAGATTCTGATTAGGGTTTATGGAATTTTGGGGAAAAGGGGGGAATCTTTATTGGGTAATTGGTGACGTTGCATAAAGAGACAAGAGTTGGAGGTTGTGATGTTCGTTCCTTACCCCATCACCTAAATGATCAATTGCTCACATTCACAAATTTATACATCTATACTATCTTATAAAGCATTTCACAAGAACCTCTTAATTTTTAAGTAATACAACTATAAATGCTTAAAGTACAACACATAATGCATGTAGTAAACTACTTTTTAAGAGCATTTATGTCTTTTAAACATAACTTGCACATATACCCCTTATTTGTTACAGTTTCCCCCTTTATCTATCTATACTATATTATAATTTTATAAAATACTTACATATTTGCCCCATCAACTTTACTCAATTTCTGTTTATTTTAATAGTAATTACACTTTTGCACCTTTATTTTAACCAACTGCCCTCGTGATTTTTTAAACGTTCATAACATTTTCAGACGATAATATTTTTCTTAATATTATTACACCGTATAAAAGAGCATTTTATTCTCTTTAATTTGAGTATAGTATTGCTATAGTTTTTTAATTTTTAAAAAATTATATGTTAGGGTTAAGTAATAACCGAAATGAAAACAAAGGAAAAAAACAAAAACGAACTGAAATCATCTAAAGTTTATTATAATACATTTCCAAATGATCTCTTAAAATTTAAGTTTTACAAGTATATTGATTAGAGTACAAAACACAATGCGATATTAACTACATTTTAAGGTAAACATGTATTTTAAAAAATATTTACCTATGTGCCCCTCCATCTTTACTCAACTTTTGTTTATTTAAATAATAATTACACTTTTGCACCCTTAATTTAACCATCTACCCATGATTTTTGAACGTCCATAACTTTTTCGTGTGTGAATATTTTCTTAATATTATTAGACCATATAAACGGGCATTTTATTCTTTTTAATTTGAGTTGAGTATTGGTGTAGTTTTTTTATATAAAAAAACGATATGATAGGTTTAAGTAATATCTGAAACGAAAACGGACCGAATTAGACGAAAAATAATAGTTACATGTTTTCCTTGTTTTAAGGAAACTACCCCCACGATTTTTAAACGGCCAAAATTTTTTTATACGTTAATTTAAAAACTTATCATAAAAACGAGAATTTTATTCTCTTTAATTTGAGTAGTAATGCTAATATTTTTTTTATTTTAAAAAGTTGATGTATTATGTGATTTACCAGGGCTGACCTCGACCATTTTAGGGGCCTAAAACGAATTTTAAATTTGAGGCTCTTCTAGCATAACAGAGACCACAGTAAAAAAATCATATCATTGAAGGGATTGGGTACCAAATCCTCACATGGATTGGGCTAACCCGTACAGCGCGAGTCCCAAAATGACCACTTGGAGAAAATAATCACACGTTTCTAAGGGTGTCCTACGCCAGGAAGCCCTGGGCGCAGACATGGGGAAACGTAACACGGGCCATGTGACTCTACAATCTAATGGCAGGGCATGTAGTGTATCGTACGCGTGGAGCCAGAAGGTCACACGGGCAACAGGGACGCCTGTACACGTTCGCCAATGATAGATTGCATGTCACATCATCAGATACCTGTAAAATTAGTTGTGTTCCCCGCCGCATCGCGCGGGGGCACACTACTAGTTTGAAAAAAATCTACGGGTGGTTGTGAGGATGGGCCTTCAAGAGAGTACTCTCTGTCATCTCAGCTGTCACATCATCGATGAGAGTAGTCCTTCACAAGAGGATTGACCAAGGGTGTGGTGAAGAAGGTTGGTGGCGATGAGGATGGTTGCTGTGAAGAAATTGACCGTCACAAACGTCTTGGTTGGAACGTTTAAGACGAAGGAGAAAAGGCGGGGGCGGTGTGGGCCGTGCCAGACGCCTCAAAACGGGCATGGGAACGAGCCCCATACCGGATAGCCTAATAAGATGAGCTTGGAAATAGAAAATTTATAGGCAGGTTTTCCACGGAACTAAAGAGGATAGGCTTAGGCTACTAAGTGATGTCTATGATCGCTGATGTATAGGGTTGTCTTTTATTATTGGGTTACCCAGAGGCCAACCTTTTATTTGTTAGCCGTAAAAAAAAACCGTATACAAAAACAGTTTATCAGTTTATCTTATTTTTCTATTTAAAGTTGGTTTTGAATGGGACATCGTTCTATAGCATTAACTCGTTCCCTTTTTTACAGTTAATCTATTAACAATGATTCAATCAATTTTTACAGCTAATTTTCTATCTACACTATACTATTTTCTATTATATTTAATTTGGCTCCTCAATTGTGATAAGGACATGTTTAATCCCTTAACTTTAATGGTTGTACATTGTGCTTTGTTAATATGTTTTCTTTATTTTCTTTTAAATCGACGTAGTTATTATGTTCTATGTTTGACGTTTTGATCTAATTTATCAAGACAAAAATAGCACTAAAAGTAAAAACTGGGAAAATCTACGCTTCCGCATGAGACGATTGGTTTTTCTAGTGGTAGGGCGGTGGTGCAAGATTGATGCTATTTGATAAGGTTTTATGTTCTGTCGCTACGTAGTGATAATTTCATTTTTATCTACATTCATATTGTAAAAAAAAAAGGCGAGTGAATTGCTTGGTTGATCCCTGTGCTTTTCATATCTTGCATTCTTAATCCTTAGAGTTAACTAACTATAGAATTGCTCCTAAAGGTTTACAACTTATCACTCATTTGTTCCTTATGGTTCAATTTTCATAAGAATGACAGTCCTTTTCATAGATGGCCGTTAGTTTTGAACGTTAAGCTGGTCTAAAATGACTATTATACCCTGATACCAAAGGATAAACAATTAAAAAAAATGGATGTGGCCCCATCCTATCCTTCTTCCTCCCTTACCGGGCTACCTCCACCTCTTGTTTGCAGCCATTGTACCACCACCACCTCTCTCTCGTCATCATCTTCATCCCACCACCGACCATCACCATCACCCACCACACCACCACCATTGTTCACCCACATAACAACCGTCGCACTCTCTCTCTTCTCAGCTCTTTCAATCTCTCTCTCTCTCTCACCCACATCACAATCGTCCAGTCTCTTTTCTCAGATCTGGACTCTCTCTCTCTCACCCATATCACAACCGTCCAGTCTCTCTTCTCAGATATGGACTCTCTCTTCTCAGAGTCAATGATTGACCGATCAAGCAACTTCAAAATAGTAGCTTCATCCCACACAATCTGAGTACTGCCAGCTGTGCACTTATCCTGGTACACATCACCCAAAAACCCCAACCCGCCTTTTATTCTTGTGTTCTAAATCAACACAACCTTCATCTTTATCGACATTATTTTCACCCCCCGCTGTAACTTTGAAAGAATCACTAAAAAGTTGTTCAGTTCCCCATTTTAAGATATCTTCAATCTCTTTGTGAGATTCTGATTTGTTAACAAAAGATGATCTAACATCAATTTCTTCTTTGCAAGCTGCAAGATTCGTTCTTTGACACTAGCTCGATTTAACTGAAAATCAATTTATTTATTTTTGGTAATTTAATAATGAGGGCATTTTGGTCATTTTACATGATTTAACTGAAAAATCTAACTACGTTAGCTGTTAAGGACCACGGGTGCTAAGAAAATACAATCATTAGGACCATGTTTGTAATTATTAAAGTATAGGGATAAAAAATGTAAGATGTTAAAAGCATAGGGACCAACCAAGCAATTCACTAAAAAAAGGTGTTAAAGAAAAGCAAAATATAATCCTGAAGCAGCTGGGATAGAGAGTCGCTCCTCAACCAATGCTACGGCGGCGTTATCACCGGCCACCGCATCCCTCCGTCTCAAACCCTTCTCCACCACCGTCCGCCTCCTATCCTTCTACAACCACCACCTTAAACCTAACAAACTCAAACACCAAACCATTATCATCACTCCTTTTCTTCACCTTCCTAAACCCCTCCTATCCTTCAACCACTCAAACGGTTATATAACTAACCCTAGATATTATTCTTCAATCGTATCCGCCACCGTGTCGTCAGGAGAGGTTACAGAGAAGTCAAAAACTGAATCTATTGAGGGACTGGTTGGTGAATTCCGTAAGCGACTGAGGATTGCTGATATTAAAGGAGGAGAGAGTGAGGGTTTGGATAAGTTAGGTCAAACCCTAACGGTTAGGGGATGGGTTAGAACACTTCGTGTTCAGAGCAGTGTTACTTTCATTGAGGTAATACTGTATAATGTTTTAATTCGTTTATGCATTGAAAATTCAAAATTGTTTGGTTAATTATTCACATTTTGGATATATCTTGCTACAAAGTTACAGAGCAGAATATATGTAGGAAGTTTAGGTAGTTATCTGGTTGATATCAACACGATAAAGTTTATTATTTTACGCGACATATGTATATTTTGGTGACTAGAACTCTACTTTATTATAAAAGGAGGATGCTCATATTGAAAACCAATATTATGTTGAATACTGCGAATGACTTGTACCATTAGCTTTAAATGTAATATATGATGTGGTACATAACCACCTATTCCACTGCCTTTCTCAAATTAAATCATCAAAGCATTATGCAGTATGCACAAGTGCGTCGTATGGTTCTCGAATTTTTCACAACAATATTGGTTATCAAAAGAATGTGTCTCTATGATATAATTGATTTATCGGTGTTAGTTGGAAATTCGTTAGTGCTATGCTCAGTTTCTTTGGTATTTGACGTGATTTGGAGGGAGCGTTATGATAGTTGTATTACACGGTCAACAATTTGTACAAATTTCTTGTGCATTGAGTTTGTTTAGTTTTAAGCAATAGATGATATTATGCAGTTTCGGAAGCGATCAAATGGCTCAAAAGCTTAATGATTATTCAAAGTCTAAAAACGAACCTAAAGGTTCAAGAACAATGTTCTTCAATTATAAATCAACCAAAAACTAACTAACAATAAAACCCTAGACCCTAATTTTATAACTAAGAATCATAATACAAATATGAACTAAATAAAGATAAATAGGAAATTCAAAATTTAAATAAAGAAAAGATAATATGGATGCTCCTGCATCATTATGTCTCAGTTCATTTTAGTATTGAATTCTTTATTAAAAGGAATACGCTAAAATACGTTATGATTCCAAACCTATTACTTACTTTTAGAATGCAAACTTGATTCATTTGCTGCAAATTATAACACTTGTAGTATCCTACCTATGCTACATTTGGTTAAAGATTAAAGAAATTGGTACCTTTTTGCTCGAATAAGTTAAAACTATGTATAGTTAATTACTTAATTACATCTATATATGTTTTTTGGTAGATAGTTAATTAGTGATGCATTCAGTGCAGGTGAATGATGGTTCATGCGTTTCGAACATGCAGTGTGTGATTGACTCAGACGCTGAAGGTTATGACCAGGTAGCGGATTGAAAGCATATTTTTTTTTAGAAAAAAAGAACATGTTACTTGATTTTTGATACAATTTAAACTTTTCCCTCTTTTTGCAGTCTAGAAAAAGCTGGTTGCCTTTTCCTCTCTATCTATATATAGTTTTATAAAATATTACTAACCACTTGGAGTCACCAATGGTCTTATCAAGTTCGCTGCAACCAGTAGCAACATATTTGAATTTTTTAGTGATCCTTTCTTCATCAAATCATACATTTTTTACAATTCTACTTTGCATGATATTACTTTCGTTTGGCTAATATAATCAGAAAGTATTAATCAATTATTATTCGAAGCCTTTAATGCCTATTTATCACGTATATAATATTCTTTATGTTACCGATTTTTGATAGGTTGAGAGTGGTTTAATAACAACGGGGGCATCAGTCTGTGTACAAGGAGTTGTGGTACCTAGTCAAGGAAAGAAGCAAAAAATAGAGTTGAAAATTAGCAAACTCGTTACGGTATAAATTTGGCTTGTCAATATATCTGAAACTTTATTGAGGGTATATTTGTACATTTTTTTTTCAATATTGGGCGTTTCATAAAATTACATGGTCTGATTTTTGATACACTTGTAGGTTGGTAAAAGTGATCCATCATTTCCCATCCAGAAGAAAAAGGTCACCCGAGAATTTTTAAGAAGCAAGGCACATCTTCGTCCTAGAACAAACACATTCGGTGCGGTATGATTTGGCTCATTAACAAAGCTCTCTCTCCTATGAAGTTAACTCGGCTGATTGGTTATCAATCATCAATCGATATATCGGCATAAAATATCGATCAGAATATCGGTATCAATATTATCGGCGTGATATACCGATATCTGACCGATATAACACCTATATTCCCGATATCAGCACCTTTCTTCTAAGTTTTTCCATTTGTCTTTCTTCTTATTGCTGCTATTAGTGTTTTAAGTCTTAATTGTTAATTATTAGTGTTAAATTTTAGTGTTTCAAGTCTTAATAAGTTCTCACATGCTACAATTGTTAGTGTTTTGCAAGTTGCAAAAGGTTTATCACTTTATCTGTTAATGATAGGAGATTGTATTTAATTGTTAGTGTTAGATTGCTATATAAATAAATTTTGCATGATATAAAAATTACCGATATCCCACCGATAATTCACCGTGCTAACCAATTTTTTACTGCATTAACTACTTAGTCTTTCACACACACACATAACTGTGCTAACTTAGTCAGACCGTACTCGTAGTATTGTACTATAATAGTGACAACAACTTTGTATTATGGATTTTTCTGTCATTACATGTTTTTATTATGTAGGGGTAAGTGGTTTATTGGAATATGTGAGAACGTCTATTCTTAGTTGTGTTTTTTAATATGCTGATTCACTCATTATTTATTTTAACTTTAGGTAGCAAGGGTTAGAAATGCTTTGGCCTATGCTACTCACAAATTCTTTCAAGAAAACGGGTTTGTTTGGGTCGCAAGTCCTATTATTACTGCTGCAGATTGTGAAGGTGCTGGCGAGCAGTTTTGTGTAACCACATTGGTATGGACCTTATGCATTATTTATTTTATTACTGTCATTTTATTATTGAATTGCATTTTATTCTAGATCTGTATTCCACTTATTTTCACTACTCGTTTTCTACTCTTGAACTTAATTGTCTTGTTAACAGATACCAAGCACCAAAGAAGCCATTGATTCTGCGGTCGATGCCATTCCAAGAACAAAAAATGGTTTAATTGATTGGTCACAAGTGAGGCTCTCATTTTTCTTGGTTTTTTGTTATTCTTTTCGCATATGAGAGGCAAAGAGCTACAATATAAGTGTTCCATGCAATCTTTATATGAATTGCCTTACATAGTTTTTCAGATTTTATACATTGATTCTTATTTCACAGGATTTTTTTGAAAAACCAGCATTCTTGACAGTTTCTGGCCAACTAAATGGCGAAACATATGCAACTGCTCTTTCTGATGTACACTTTCTTTCATATATCAATTACATTTTTAAGTCCATTTGATGCATACATGTATTTTATTGTTTTTTTGGAAATTTTTTACTTTCAGGTGTATACTTTTGGTCCTACATTCAGGGCAGAAAATTCTAACACTTCTAGACATTTAGCTGAATTCTGGGTATTCTTTCGGTTTCTGACTACATCCATTTATTTTCCGCTAAAAATATAGCTGGGATTTATATTACATTACAGAACTACAGAACAAGCTTTTTGGTTTTTAATTTTTGTTTTATATTTTGAAGATGATTGAACCCGAGCTTGCATTTGCGGACCTGAATGATGACATGGCATGTGCCACTGCCTATCTCCAGTATGTCGTATGTTACTTCATTGACCCTTGATTATTGGTAGATTATCTTATAGCCACTCTATCCTGAAAAAAGGGTTCCACTTTATATAAATCTCTCTAAAAAGATATTTTAAAAAATCAGGTTGTTGTTCATCATTTTTAAATTTTAATAAAACTGAAAATACTGATAACATCTTTTGGTCTAACACTTATGCTACTTCTCGTCAGTGGGGGAGGGTGATATAGATATTTCATTGGTAGTTTCACTTTGATTAATTTATGCGCTGAGTTGGTGGTTGCAAGTCTTTTTTGGGACAAAGGAAGTATCCAGAAATGTTGACTGATTATCGGATAGAGAAAGTAATAGTTTGAAGCTATTGTGTGGCGAGCTTTGATATCATGTTATCAACTTAATGTGAAATTTTCCACATTTTAGGTGAAACATGTTCTTGAAAATTGCAAGGAAGATATGGATTTCTTCAATAATTGGATTGAGAAAGGAATCATCGACCGTTTGAGTGTATGATTTTCTGTGCAACTTACAATTATGTATCTTTTAAGTTATAATTTGATCTTTTCCTGTTATATATGTGTAACTTGTGATTTTGCTCAACAGGATGTTGTTGAGAAAAGCTTTGTGCGAATGACATACACAGATGCAGTTGAACTGCTTCTAAAATCAAAGAAGAAGTTCGAATTTCCGGTACTTTTCTTTCGCATTCTAAAGTTGCCAAATACTTTTGAGTTTTGACTTTTTGAGAGTCAAGTAGTCAAGCAGTTAGTCTAGTAGTCTTTAAAAAACTCAATAGAAGTGTGGATGATAGGCAAGAAATTCGTAACTACAATTTTTGAGTTTCAACTTTGAAATGGTTTTGATAAATTTGAATTGGGGAAGTGTTAGGGTTGAGTTTTTGATCCATAAAGTTGTTTTTTTTGGATCGAGGGGACATTACACTGCTTACCATAGTGTAATACTCATTAAAATGCAGATATTTTCAAATTTTAGCCCTTACAACAAAATTTTTATAATCTTTATTTTCTTCTTGTCTGGTGCAATAAAGGTATAAGAAAGTAAATTGTATGAATGCACCTTTAATTGTATGCCGAACGTATTGTAGGTGAAATGGGGATGTGATTTGCAAAGTGAGCATGAACGCTATATAACTGAGGAGGCTTTTAATGGATGCCCTGTTATTATAACAGACTACCCTAAGGCATGATCCATTGATCCTTCACCTACTGTGAAAATTAAAACTGTTACCAAGTTTAATCAGTGGTAGCTTTTTAAAAACATCCAGGATATCAAGGCGTTCTACATGCGACTAAATGATGATGGAAAAACTGTTGCAGCCATGGATATGCTGGTTCCACGGGTATTCTTTGTGTTGAATATTTTATTTCTGTTAAAGTCTTTTGAATACCATGTACCTAATAATTTTAATCTACCATCAGGTGGCGAGTATAATTTTCCAGTAAGTTTATGTACTACATCATTTGTTCCAAAATAACTGCACGTCTCTCTTTTGGAGAAGTACAATCCAAAATTACTTAATTTCCACTTAGATATCCTTGCAAGTATTCCATAAAATTGATTTTGCCCCTAAGCGTCAATTTTGATGGGTGTTTTAGATTGTTTTTCAGTAGTTGAAGATTTAACTAAATTGTGTTGTGAGACGTTGCATCTTTTTTGGGGCAAAAGGAGTAAAAGCTTTTATGCAAGTATAGTTGGCAAAAGGGTAGGCTGGGTAATCTTTAAGGTGAGTAAAAAATGAGTTTGGGTTCAACACTTTTTGTCCTTGCTTTTTAATTTTATAAATAATTAATAAATACAAAGTATTTTCTCTCTATTGCCCTCTGTTCTGCTTTAATCCTCTCTCTCTCTCTCTCTCTCTCTCTCTCTCACACACACACACACATATTTCATTTTCCTTAAACTATCCAGGCACCAGTGTGGGGCTCGCCCATTTGGTAGAGGCACGTGCCTTTTAGAGGGGAGGTCCCATGTTCAAACCTGGGCAATTGAGTAGTCTAGAATTTTTGGTGTAAAGTAGAGTAGGAGTAAAAGGGAGTATCAATTAACATTCACAAAAATAAAATATCTTTGGGTTGCTGGTCAAATAAGTGATCCATATGCAATTTAGGAGGTTATTAACACACTGGAGTGTATTGGGGATGAATTCTAAGTTGTTCAACCCATTTAATTTTTAGCTGAACTTTTTGGTTTTACTCATATTACCTGTTATCTATGAAATAAAATATAAACTATTTTTTTTTTGTATGGCTAATGTTACCCCCACTAAAATATAAACTACTTAACTATAATTTTTTTTGTCTGCTAGGTTGGTGAGCTTATTGGTGGAAGTCAAAGGGAAGAACGTCTCGATTACTTGGAAACCCGCCTAGATGAACTCAAACTCAACAAGGAGAGCTTTTGGTGGTACCTGGATCTTCGGCGTTATGGTACAGGTTAGCATCTTCTTTTCTTTTTTTCTTTTTTTCTTTTTTTTTGAATTATTTCATATGTTAGTTTTTTGGAGACAGAGCCTGCTAAATGCTTGTAATAATAATAAATAATATAAAATAAAGCATCATTTGATCATATAGTTTGCGTGGCATTGGGTATGTCGGGAATTATGTAGCTATTGCCATTTTTTAAGAGGGTGTTTGGGACTGAGTTTCAAAACTGCTTATTGACTTATTGGCTTTTTGAAAAAGCTAATAAGTCAATAAGCTGTTTGTGTAACCCAAAAGCACTTTCTGTTTTGACTTTTGGCTTTTGGCTTTTAAGGGTGAAAAAGTTGTTTTTGAAAAGTTAGAAATCCTGGCTTTTAGCTTTTGACTTTTGACTTTTGGAAAAAAATTACAAATTTACCACTCATACAACCAATATTTGCAATAAGTTAAGCGAAACACTTAAAAAATAACAATTTATTGACTTTTTGACGTTTCTCATCTCAAAAGCTAATCCAAACACTTTTTTTAAAACTCCTTTTCAAAAAGTCATAAGCCAATAAGCACTTTTGACCAAAAGCACTTTTGCATCTCCAAACTCAATCCCAAACACCCTCAGTTATAGAAGGAAATAGTTGCAAGTAATAAGAATTAAGAAGTTGAAATTTATATATGCTGAAAAGATACATTCTGATTCAAATTCAAATTTTAACGAACAAAACACGACGTCCGCAATGTGTACTAATTGTTTTGTCCTACGCAGTTCCGCATGCAGGGTTTGGGTTAGGTTTTGAAAGGCTTGTGCAATTTGCAACTGGAATTGATAATATTCGAGATACAATTCCATTCCCTCGAGCACCTGGTTCAGCTGAGTTTTGACATCGAATAAGCCCCAACCCAGGCTCTTTTTTTATCCGGGAAACGTGTTTTCTGGTTGTAACATTTCCATCTACAAGTTTAGACATATAAAAGGGAAGATTCTTTTTTGATAAACATTCAATTATTTACAACTTGTATTCAAATATTTATTACAAATTTAATTGTATACATGCATGATCGCAGCTCAAAGGCATAGGTATGCTGCTACATTAATATTAGTTACATTATTTTGACATATTATGAACATCTTGAAGGGTGGTATGTATCATTGATAAACAAAACGGTGAAACTGTACATTGGCAACGTTGGGTTCTTAATTTTAGCAGATTAAAACACGCTTTACAGCAAAACCTACCTCTATAAAAGTGGTTGTGCATTATAGAACCCAAAAGCCATCTTAAACATTGTTTCTAAAGTTTAAGATCATTAAAACAATCACCAGTAGGGACAAATGACCTTGGAGCCATACCTAAAAGCGTGCCATTTGGTCTCATTGCTCTACTATTAACAGCAAATAGTTCATCAGCACTTCCAACCCATGCTTGCAAATCTTTGCATGGAAGATTGATATGAGGGAGGTTGGGACCGGTGGCGGATCCAACAATTTATTCATATGATGTCACTGTGTGTGTTAGTTTTTTTGTGTTGTGAGAGCGGTTGTTTTATGGGGTTTGGGTAGTTTACGTATATTAAGAGTGGCGGACCTATAAAATTTTGTCATGAAGGGCGAAATTTTTAGGGTCGTTTGTCTATAATTAAATACTAAAGAAAACCGGTCCACTTTGGGTTTTGGCAGGTCTAGTCACTGTCAGTCACATACTAAAAAGCTAATTCTGAATTATATTTTTCTCTACATCTCCTCTCTACGGATTTTTTTTTGGAAATCTAACCATAATATAATAAAATTATTAATAGTAGAGAAACCTAAACAAATATTTTAAACGAAATTAAATAAAACTATTATCTCATTTTGTATTCATTGTTTGTGTGGAGTGAGCTTTGTAAGTGGTTCACAAAAGTTTATATTCTCAAATATGTTGCAATAAATCTTTTATACAAATAATAATTGTGGAATAACATTACTTTCTCCAAGGAAAACGAGCTTTTGATGGGTGATTAAACCCTAAACTGCATGATCATTTTTAATGCATGTAATTTGAATCAACTTACATGTGTGCATATTGAAATTGATACGTTAATTATGTACGAGTAGAGAAAATAGTTGAGAGACATGAAAAGTTACCATCCTACAATCTTTTTAGTCGTTAGCTACACATTTTATCACTTTCATATTAGATTTGTGTATCCCGGGAACCTTCGCAGAATAAACTAATTTGCAATAAACAAATTACTTGTTTGTCGTATTCATTGTCTTACATTTGAAATAACCAAAAATAGTAATAACTCTACTTATCCTTTCGACAGCCATATGAATTTGATACGCATAAAAATTGGTTTAACTCAAAACTAAAACAATGATACAACCAGCTAGGTTGTTTAATCAATATAAATTATTATAGTTATTTTTTTATAATTCTGAAAGAAGGTTAATTAGTATATAACCTTCACCACCCATATATAAGCATGAACTTAGAGCTGTTTGCTTATAAAGTTCTAATAAAAAAATAATGCTAAAGTTGGACTATTTTACAAGATAGAAAATAATATACAAATTATAAAGTCGAATTACACGCAAAATGTACATTTGAAACGGTTTGAAACCCTTTATTTTCTTAAATGTAACAAAGATTATACTTTTAGTTATTTAAAGAAAGACTTGTATAAACCTTAGAAGAACCGTTTGTTAATTGATGAGTAGAAGTAACTCATTGCTACCTCATCCTACTTCTAATCAAAGCTTGTCTCTCTTTCTCTATATATATGAGTCTATATGTGTGTATACATGCATCCATGCACACATACAAACACATCCTTAACCACGGATACTAAAGTATTTCAAAAATGGCCACCACAACCTTAAAAAACAAGACACTTTCCGGCGTCGGAAACCTAATAAAACTCCTACCAACCGGCACTGTCTTCACATTCCAATTCCTAAACCCTGTCCTAACCAACAACGGCCACTGCACCGTTATTAACAAATACCTAACCTCGATCCTAATCGCCTTCTGTGGCCTCTCCTGCATCTTCTCCTCGTTTACAGACAGCTACGAGGACGAAGAAGGAACTACCCGTTATGTAATAGCTACTCCTCGTGGGGTTTGGCCATCTCCACAACCATCATCTTGTGTTGATGTCTCAAAGTACAAGATACGAGTTGGAGACTTTGTGCATGCGGCTTTTGCAGCTGTTGTATTCGCGGCTGTGGCATTGTTGGATGATAATACTGTGCAATGTTTGTACCCGGCTTTTGAGACGAATGAGATGACGTTGATGATGGTGGTGCCCCCTGTGATTGGGACGGTTTCGGGGTCGGTGTTTATGTTGTTTCCTAATACTCGGCATGGGATTGGGTACCCGCCTACCAGCCAGAGCCAAGGAGACAAATCATGAAACATATATATACATAATACAATGTGTGATCGAGGTTTTATGCTAGCTCAAAGGAGCGGACATGTTTTATCACTTTATGATATGTTATCATGTTTGGATTTAATTTTAAGTGTGTAACATAATTATGATTTTTAAGTTTGAAATTTAAGGGATGTGTAATGTGTTTGAAGAAAATGGGCTCAATAAATTTTTTTTTTTTTTTTGAAGAGTAGTGTTTCAGTAGTAAAGATGTCCCTTTGAGAGTACCCCTGCCCAGGATCGAATCCCTCCCCACACGGGTTTCTCCTTTCAAACCCAATGGTTATTTTTTCGGTGAAGCAAGGATTCGAACCTGAGAACCCCGGACAAGAACCCTACTAATGTGGGTAAACCTTCCCACCTCCGTTGCAACCATTGGGCTACAACATCATTGGCTCAATAATTTAGACCGTTATATTTATCTCGACAAGGAAAAAATTGGCATGAATTCAATCAGTACAAACTCTTAATTGGTGATGTGGTCTTTTACTAATTGCTAAGGTGTTGCAATAATCATATATACGTTGAGCATTACAATTTAAAATCAATATCCATTACAAATGTGAATATTAAATAAATCTAACTAGAAGTAATATTTTTAATTTAAAATGCCAATCAACATGTAATATTTTTTGGCTAGTGAAACGTTCGTTACTGATTTGGCGGTGAAAAGTTCACATTTGGTGGAGTGGCAGCCCCATTTTAAATTGGACGTTTAAAACAAAAGTATGTAATATTTTTTAATTAAGTAATAAAAGCGTTTTTTTATTTTTCGGCTAGTGAAACGTCCATTACAGATTTGGCGGTGAAAAGTTCATCGATGAAGTCTTTACATATGTCCGGTTTCTCTACGAAATTTTACCGATAGTATTGATGGTTCCGAGTTTTATCAACGGATAATCAACCGATAAGTACTTTGATGAACATATTATGATATATAGTGAAAGTGTTACCAAGTGACCAACTCAAAAATTAGGCTAACATATAAAAAGTATTGTCATCGCTTATGTTACATTTTTTGTTTTCCTTGTTCTTAGATGTAAGTATGTAACCTCACGTAAATGACGATGATTTAACATATCGTGTAACGATACCGACTACCGATAAAATTAACATGAACCATTGTAGCACTCTACGCAAATCCTATATCGGTTGTGGCCAAGAGAGATCATTGGTCATAAGTAATTCATTGCCTCTAAAATCACCAATGCAATTTGGTCTTAGTTGGGGCCGTTGAGCACATGAAAACTCCACAGTTAAGCACCCATCGAGGATAAAGCGGACAATAGACAATATTGTTGGTGAGAGAGGCTAGATGTTACGTATCGGAACTTCAAAAGCATAAGATCAATCATTGTTTCTATTTGGATTTTAAGACTAATCGTTGTAACTTTTATATGTGTTGTTTATCATTTTTTTTTTAAATTATATAAACTATATATTATTTTACTTTGTCGATGAATTTACTATTTTTAATGGAAATGGTAAGCAAAAGTTTGTGTTCTTGAGAGCAAGCGGCCTTATGAAGGTTTTTGCTACCATAACGAAATCATATCTAACAAATCATAAACATTCACAACACATTTTCTTGCATAAACATTTCTTCACCAGCAGTGAATTTACCCAATCAAACCCTTTCAATTCTTGTTCTAAACACACTTCAGATAACCATGAAAATGTCTGCTACAGTGAAACACCTAATAATGGTAATAACCCAAATGCATATGATCTAGTTTACAAGATCCGAGAATGTACATGTTTAGGTCTCTATAACCATGGTCAGCAGCTTCATTGCTACATTTTGCGATCTGGGTTAACTGCCAATGCATTTGTTTCATCTGCTTTAATCAATTATTATGTTAAACTGGACCTAGTTAAAGATGCCCATAAACTGTTTGATGAAATTCCTGAACCAGGTTTAGTTGCTTGGAACTCGTTGATTTGCGGGTATGTTCGATCAGGGAAGTTTCGTCAGGCTTTGAGTTTGTTTCTTGAGCTGGAAAGGTCGGGTATTTGTTCTGATGCATACTCGTATACTGCGGTTCTAGCTGTTTGTGGACAGCTAAGGTTTATACAGTTAGGCAAGTCTGTTCACTCCATGATTGTGAAATCTGGTGTAGAATGTAGTACTTTTGTGTCGAATTGTTTGATTGATATGTATGGAAAATGTGAGCTTGTTGAAGACGCGATAAAGATTTTTAACAAAATGTGGTTCAAGGACGCGTTTTCATGGAACTCGGTGATTGCAGCGTGTACTCGAAACCAAAGAATTGAGCAAGCAGTTGGTTTTCTGAAGCAAATGCCAAATCCGGATACAATATCATATAATGAGATAATCTCTGGGATTGCACAGTTTGGGAACATGGAAGAAGCTGTTGAGGTTCTGTCAACAATGCCTAACCCGAACTCATCTTCGTGGAACTCGATTATAACAGGGTATGTGAACCGCAACAATCCAAGAAACGCCCTTAAGGTGTTCGCTCAAATGCACTCGAATGGCATACGACTGGACGAGTTCACATTTTCAAGCATTTTAAGTGGTGTGGCGCGCGTTGGAGCGCATAAATGGGGGACGTTAATCCATTGTTTTGTGGTGAAGCTCGGTTTTGATGAATCTATTGTTGTTGGCAGTGCTTTGATCGATATGTACTCTAAATGCGGGCAGGTAAACACAGCGGAATTCATGTTTGAATCATTACCTAACAAGAATCTGGTAACTTGGAACGCTATGATATCCGGATTTGCTCACAATGAGAATTCAACCAAAGTGATTGAACTATTTGAGCAATTGAAACACACGAATGATCTACAACCAGACGGTATCACATTTCTGAACGTGTTATCGGCTTGTTGGCATAACAAGACACCATTAGAAGTTGCAACCCTATACTTTGAATCAATGATACATGATTACCATATAAATCCAGCGGTCGAGCATTGTTCTTGCATGATCAGGCTTATGGGTCATGAAGGGGAAGTTTGGAGGGCTGAAGGGATGATAAAACGGCTCGGGTTTGAGTCATGTGGTGGTGTTTGGAGGGCGTTGCTTGCGGCTTGTGGAGGTTGTGGGGATATAAAAGTGGCTGAAACTGCAGCTAGAAAGGTGATTGATCTTGAGGGTGATGACGAATATGTTTATGTTATGATGTCGAATATTTATGCACGGTTTGGTAAGTGGGAAGATGCTGGCGCAATGAGGAAGATGATGAGAGACAAAAATGTGTCAAAAGAAGCTGGTTATAGCTGGGTTGAATGACATCGATTTTGGTAATTTTCTTTAGAAACGCTCTAACCCTAACCAAACAAATGCACATAAACAAACGGTCACAAACGGAATTCTTGTTTGGTTTCATGAAGAAAAGGAATGTCCTTGTTCGTTTATGTTCTTTCATTGATTTGATTTTTTCAAACGCACGTAAACAAAATAACCAGTAACCCTGAGCGGCTAGTGATGTGTAATAAGTATGTGTATGCAAATTGTAACTTAAGATGTAACGTTAGTATGAAATGTTTATGGAAACATGTTTACGATGATGGAAGACGGGCAAAAAAGGAGCCAAGCAAGAATAGGAAATTTGGGGAATGGCGTAAGTATACGTTTTGTGGCTTAGCCATAGACGCCCCTTAATCACATTTCTGCGTTTTTTTTTGGCATATGCCGCATGGCATATGGTTTCGTGAGTAGATTAAAAGGAAATTCAGGAAACAAAACCGAGAGGAGACCATTAGACTTAGAGAGTTACAAAGCAAAGAAGACGAACCATCAGTGACAAGGTATCCTTCCATCCATATTGCTCTAATTGCTCCACAAGATCAACATCTATCATCAGAACCATGTAGAAATTTGCCTGAAGTGCTTAACCACCTCTGATCACAACTAGGCTGTAGGGTTTAATTTTAATCTGTGTATTTAATTCTAACTTTTGAACACAACCTGCTGCATTGCAGGCATACTTTGTTGACAACTGTAAGGTTTTCAAATTTCAACTACAGTTTGCCTCTTTTCCTTTCAAACTATTTTTTTAATAGGTATAGCATAATGTTATCAGCTACAATTCCCATAAACCTGCCAACATGTAACAGAAAGCTAGTTGTTTAAGTTTAAATTGCATCATTGTCAAAAACTTTTAGCAAATTTATCTGAACCATCAAACAAAATAAAAGAAAAAGAAAAGGTGAAAACAGAAGACAGCAATGTCAACACAACAAACATCTTAAAGTCCTATGTAAACATCTTAATGCATGACTTGTTGTAGTTCAGCCATCTCTTATGAACTGCAAAAATAATTGGGATGAATTACAGAACCTGCCTTCTTGTTGAATGATTTCAGTCTGCTAACGGGTCACCTTGGACCAGATAAACCCAGCTCTAGTTCAAACAAAAAGAACCCATATCAGATAACGATACGACCTTCTATGCAGTCATGTTACAACGAAAATGTCACGCAAAAAATGGAAAAATAAAATCCTGTTGTGAATCTATCTAAATGGTTTTACTTCCTAATGCTTGTGAACAATGATAGAAAAAATAATTATCTATAATCCAAGTAGAGTTCCGTCTTATTAGCATGATGAAGCAAGCCCGCCTCTAGAAACAGCATTATGTATCACGTGCCATCAAATTCATCTGGGGAAAACGAGAATCTCGTGTTACTACAAATACTCTACTCTCAGCTATATGCATTTCACACCATGAATGTTTAACACTGGTAGATTTAAATTATTTCCACAATTGTGTTGTTACAAATTCAAAAAACGACGACCCTACTTTCAAACAAATCACAGGGTTCAACAAACAGTTAACATTTAAAGATCAACATAATTAACGGTTTTGCAAAACATTAAATGAGTAAAATTCCTCGCTATTAGCATGATGACTTGAGCCCACCTCTACAAACAGCAAAATGTATCACGATCCATCAAATGCATCTGGGAAAACGAGAACTCTTGTTACCATATACTCTAGTTTCAGCTAGCTTAGCAGAAATACATGTTTTGTCGCAACACACAAGAAACCATGATTCAGCACATTTCATTGTAAGACAGAGAATTTCACACTTTGTAAAATTTATAATCTTTGATGGTTTGCTTGCATTAACTTGAGAATCACTTGTGAGACATCTCTTATCGATTACTACTTCCAAATTATAACGAGCCAAGCATATAACGAATAAAATATGCATCCAATAGGTAAACCACCACAAAACTACTATATAAGTGTTCTAATAGATTAAGGTTAAGTAACCAATAGAATATCAAATCCTTATCCATTTGCATATAAATCATAACCCATTTGCATATAAATCATAACTAAACACTCAAAAAGTTTCACTCGTCGACTTGCGCCCAGAGTCTATTATTAGTCCTAAAACTTTTAATTTGGTAAAAACTCGTACTTGACACGAAGACAGGTCTTGAAAATCCCAGTTCATTTCTTTCATGCATTGAGAAAATCATGTGCCTGCAGGAACCAAACTCCAGTCAGATACCTGATCAATGCATCCTCTCACACTCTACATACTAAATCAACTGGGAAACGTGTTTCTAAAAACTGTGACGCACAAGGATTTTAACTCTACTTATTTTTCAGAATATAAGCAAGTGTTTGTGTTTTAGTTGAGCATGAACAAGTATCGTATGCAGGTGTCTTTTGATGACAAATCAACTGCAAAAGCAATGGGGCTCTGCTTGTTACGCCATATACAATTATAATTATCTAACTTACACTGATTCTCATTACCTCATCTTTTGAAAAAGATACAAACTTACTAAAGCACTAAGCTTTGCACAGTAGAAACCAAATTGATACATACTACATTCATAATGCACATATAAAGAATGACAAAATTTTTTTTTGATAATCATGTCATCATATATCGCCTTAGGCTGAGAAACATACAAAACTCTAGCTTCATATAACAAGCGCACACAAAAAGCAACATATAAACATTTTCACATATCAAAGAATCATGTCCACCGCCATGTAATATCGTGATACAGATTCAAAAGAACACAATACATAAAGGGGCAATTTCATATATACCCTTGCAAAACATAAAAATTTCATATATACCCAAAACATGCTTTAGGACCATTGTACAATATGCATGAAAAACTTGCACTTTGGATATATATATGATATTTTACAAGTTTACAATGGCATATATGAAATTGTACCATACATAAAACATATAATCATGCAAGCAATGTACAGAAGTAGCACACAGATCGCATGGGAGAAGTTGTGACTCACAGCAAAACAACACAAAACATATTAGAGGCCAGGAGAGGTACGGCAGAGTGTACCCTGTGAAAGAGATCTGCAACTCCTTGAGCTAGTGCTCAGGCAGGATGTCAATCTCGCTGCAGCAACCGCATTATGTAGGGGTAATAGTGACTGCACACATCCAAGTTCTGATGGACACCTATATCAGATACATTACCACAAACTCTTTAATATCGTGTATTCGAATCTACTAAATGATACAAAACTTCTTGAGATATATCGGGATACAAAAGATACACAACCACATGTACATTACACGAGATATATCAAGATTAGTTAGCTAGGTTTAAAGTTTAAACACATAATATAAACTTACCAAGAATTAGTACCTCAAATTGACTGTTGTACCACAGACTTATTTCTAGGAATCAACCTAATTTCTATGTTTGACCATTCTTCCAACATTATTATAACTATCAATTTATCACACCCACTCTTTCAACTTCAAATCCAAAGATGAAGCATTTGACATAAATATTCATATTCATATTCAATCCAACAATAAAATATCAATTTCTTAATCCAAAAAGATAAACATGATAACCTATATACATGTGCATATCTATTAAGGGCTCAGTGGGTGCCCATGATATCCCTCAACTTTCTTGGCAAAGTGCAAAATACCCATGAACGTACGATGAAAAAAAAAATCTCCTTTTTATAAATGCACGGTTTAAAAAAATGTTTTTTGTTCAAGATCCGCCACTGCGTATATATTATATGTATTTGCACTAATTTTTTTGGGGGAATTTATATACTTATATTAATAAAGGGCAAATTGCATAAAGATAGCAGGTAGACGAGTAACAAACTGCACCGCCATCCCCTTCTGAATAGAAACCCTAATCTACCGAAAACAAAGCCTCGCCACCGAGGGGGTCGAAAAGTTGTTGTGGACCACACGCCGAACTCTAGACAAGAACCGAACCACCCCGGCGCCAAGGAGCCGAACGTGCACTAAATCCATTCACATATCATAAATAATTTCTTCCAAATAGCATTCTACTTGCAAAACAAAGAGGACAAATACTAAACCACATTTAAACTTCATATCAATGGAGGGCAAACACATCATTTGTAACTTGATGATGAAAACCAATTGAAAAGTGTTTTTTATTAATAATAATAATAATCATAATAATAATAATATACCTTGAAAATGAAAAGCGAGGAACAGGTGAGGCGGTTGGAAGAGAAAATTTAGGGGCAGATTTGGGGGCAGAGGCCGACCTAAAAGCAGATTTAATATTACTAATTGAAGCTTTGTTCATCAATCTGCTGCATCTTGAAGCCATCTCCACAATATCTTTTGATGAAATTATGTCGAATTTTTTTTTTTTTTAATTCGATTGATTGGTTGTGATGTTAGGGTTTAGGGTTTTAAGGCTATGTTAATGTTAAGATCTTAACGTCGCTTATCGGATAAAATCCGACCCGATATAGGTGGCCCGTTAGCCCAACAAATAAGCAAAGGAGAAGTTAATGGGCTTGATTTTTTTAATAACAATTTTTTACGCCACCCATCCGTTTTGGGCAGGACTCAAACCCTCGGTCTCAAGAGGACCAACACCCTAACTCTAATGTTTTTTTTAATCAGTAAGACCCATTATCCAACCCCCACCCTAATGGGCTTGATAAGTTATAAAAAAAGGTGGTGTTAAACGTGTGTAACTTGTAACTCTCTTTTTTTTTACGTGTTATGCTTTTTTTTTTCTTAAGATGTCATATCGTTAATGTATTATGTCAGCAGTCAGTATGATGAAAATAGGGGATGAATACGTTTAATAAGCCTTATACAAATCGTCTATATGTTTTATATTATATTTGTTATGAAATTACTTTCTGTCTAAAAATTTTATTATACAAAGATGGTATATAAATAAAAGGATTGACTTTGATGTTCGGATGCACTAAAAACTTCAAAGCTTAGTTGGTAACTGAAATACTAAAATGTCAAAAATCAGTATCACGACTATTACGAGTTCATAACACTTATGTTTTATAATTCAAGATTTTGGATAAATGTAGCCAAAATTTTGTCACATCTATTACGAGTAGATAACACTTATGTTTTAAATTCAGTTGTATGTGTTTGTGAAAATGCAAACCAAAATTTCAAACCTTAACATGTCTTGTTTATTCTTGTTATTTACTTATTTTATTGTTTCTCATTATAATGATGGTTGTTGTCAACCAAAGAATAAATTAAATGTCACAAAAATAAGAAACCCACAACTAAAACAAACGAAGTCATCAACTTAACCCATTTTCCTTTCCCGGGTTTACGACCCGAAGAAATATCCGACTCCATAGACGGACTATACCTAAAATTCGGGTTCGACCCGTATAAATTTTGTACTGCCATAATATCATCAATTTTAAGATCCACTTTTCTAGTCCTCGGACCCAAACTCGGGTACATAACCGCTTCCTTAACCGAAGAATGTGCCAACCCGAGTATATGTCCTATCTCATGAGTCGCAACAGACTCCAAATCAACGGCCACAACTGATTTACTTGATTCCAAATCAACGGCCCACGTTTCAGCTTCATCTAAGTGGAGCCTACCTGAGTAAGGTAACAAATTAGAATGATTGGTGTAAAGCGGAATAAAAGTAACATTTGCCGTTTAAAATAAAAACAAAGGATAAAAGTGGAGCCTACCTAAGTAAGGTAACAGTTTAGAATGATTGGTGTAAAGCAGAATAGAAGTAACATTTTCCGTTTACAATAAAGGATAAAAGTGGCGCCTACCGTTTTCCGGCGAGAAAGCGTGAGCCAACACCCCTAAAACCCCGTCGAACGGCACCCCATCGCCGTGATCTCCTCCATAAAACGCGATCTTTATATCCGCTTTTCGATAATCATCTATTTCGGTAAAGTTAACCATAATCGTAGACGCCCACCGACCAAAAGACCGTTGGAATGCACCTCGTATATCGGAGTAACTAAGGTAGTTAATCATATGACTGTCGGAAAAAGCGTACGTTAGCGTCAACATCTCCGATTTCCCCCCTTTTCGCCACCTCGGCTCACCGTTAAAATACGCATAATGTTTACTCACGTGAAACTTATGCTTCCGGTGAACATCATCGGAGACGCCGCACCTTGGCGACATAATTTGACTGACGGTGCCGGAATCCAATTTTCCGGTGACCGGCAAACCAAGTTTTTTCTGATAAGTTAAGACAGCGGCTTCTAAATTGTCGTCAAATGTGTCGGAAAAGTCGTCGGAATCGAGGTAACCGAATCGATGGAAGTATCGCTTTAGCTCGGACATGCCGGAGAAGTGATCACCCTTGCCGGCGTCGGTGAATTTTGAAAATTGGTGCCACGTGTCGATACGGGATAGGTTGTTGACGGTCAACGGCGGTGGGGTAGCCGGAGGAATAGTTCTGGCGGGAAAAACAGTTTGTAGGAGAGAGAGAAAGAGAATTATGGCATAACAGAAAAACCTGTACATGGCGGGTAAGTTAGTTTGTTTTAGGATATGGAACCTTTATATATACCTTTGTGTATAAACAAAGTAACTTGTAACCTTTTATTGTATGATATATACAAAGTTGTTAAAAGGTGTTTTTTATTTTGATTATTGTTATTTTAGGATTATAAATTAATCTTAGATTAAGATAAAGTATTAAAAACTGAAATCAACAATTTCATCACATATGTTATGGTTTTTACGTATTAGCTAGATCATAATAAATGTCATAATAACATTTGTTATGATTAAGTATGTACGTAGTTGTTGATTAATATAAAAAAAATGTATATATTTGCGTTTAATACCAAATAGTTATAGACAGAGAGTTTTATAACAGTTATACGTAGTATGTGCTGATACAATTTGATACTTGTCTTGTATATTATGATTAAAACAATAGTAATTACATGTGTTTAATTACGTGTTTTCATAAATATTCTTAAAAATAGATTTTGTACAAAATCAGTTTATATAAAGCTAATAAGAAATCACATATCTTTATATGGTATATCTATTTGGTACAAATTAAGTTTGAATGCTTGTTGTTAAGAACTAATATGATGCTTTACCTTGTTTTAGCAACGATATGATTTTTGTTTTAATTTATGTGAACAAGTAACTAGGTATATGGGACATTAACATAAGATGTAAACTTGTGGATGATGTCTAGCTAGGGTGTGAAGTGACCCAATATTGGTGACAACGTCCAAAGTTACAAAAATGCATTGAGAGGGTTGGAGTTGGACAAATTGAATGCAACAAGAAAATGGGTGGAGAAAGTTAGGAAGATTCTTTGGTTCCATCACCAGCTTACATGGCTGCACGTTGGGTCAACCACTTGGGTGGGATTCTATTTTATTTTATTCTTATAAAAAGTAATTATAGGGTCTTTATAATTCTAATTAGGCTGGTCCAAAAAGCTCGTGGCTCGGAGCTCGCTTGGATTTAGCTCGAAAAAGCTCGCTCGATATGGCTCGGTTTGAAACTGAGCTGAGCCGGCTCGGATCGGTTAGAAAGTGAGCCTAGCTCGGCTCGGTTCGTAACGAGCCGAGCTGGCTCGGTTTGGCTCAAATAATTTTAATATATACTTTTTTATATACATATAAAATACTTCAAAAATGTTAAAAAAGATGGGAAATATGTTACATATTTAATATTTGAGAATAGTAGCATGGATATTCTGTGTTTGAGATTAAAGTTACAACTAATCAAGTTATTTAAATAAACTCAATATTGCTTTTGATCCAAGTACTCAAGTTAATTCGTATGTTGATGAACTTATACTGTATTCCGTTGAAATTTAAGACTTATTTTGTATTTGCTTGAACTTGATTTTAGCTTGTAATGTATTAGGTTGATCTTATTTTAAATGTGTTATTTTTAACTATTGAATAATATTTTAAACTATTGAATTTTGAAAGCCATTTTTCTTTTTATTTTTAAATTCGAGCCAAACCAAGCCGAGCCGAGTCAGCTCGGTTTAAAACTAAGCCGAGCTCGAGCTTTGATTTTCAGCTCGGTTTCAAATTCGAGCCGAGCCGAGCCGGCTTGGTTTATAACCAAGCCGGGCGCGAGCCTGGCTCGACTCGGTTCGGCTCATGAACAGCTCTAATTCTAATTAATTTGGCTAAATATAATTTAAATAAAAACCGATTTGCATGCATAAGAAAGGAGACGGAGATATGTTTTGACTTCTTAAACATTAGAGCATTTAGACTTTAGAGCTTTCTAAGTTCTGTTATATATTATACATTAATTTTTCTAACAGATGTTCCAAGACTAATGAGATATTAATATAAAAAAATTGTGTTTTCAAAAGTGTTACCAGTTATTTAGGGTGACAACTTATCTTATATGGAGGAATGAATTAAATGTTTAATAAGAAACCAACATGTTTGACAGGCATTTTTTTCTAGTTTGTTTTACTTCAATCTTGCACACCAATAAAGGGGTGCAAAATTTGGCTAGGATTGCATAAAATCTTCGAATTTGTGCATAAGCATGTTCATATTTGCCGACCAGCAATGCATATTTAGGCGCCAAGGAGACATGCAAGCGCTCTTAGAAGAGTTATTTTACGGGGTGAGTGTTTAAACGAAGCATTTTGTCGTCGTTCTCCCTTTTCTATTTTTTGTTGCTTTCGTATTTTAATTTGTAAAACGCATCCATACTAGTTTGTTTTATTTGTTTCTTAATTTTTTTTTCATGTGTATTTCTTTATTATGAGTAGCATTAATTCTTCTACACGTTTTGGGTTACTAAATGCATGCATACACAGTTAGACTTGCTACAATGAAGAAGGAAGATCTCACAATTATCAGACTTTGACGTTAAATATAAGTCTTGGGAATATCTAATAGGTTGTGTGTAAAATGCAATTGAATGCCCTATAATTTCATACGCCATGAGTTTGAGGTGTTACTCAGTAGGTGTTGATTGTATGTATGTTTGTGTGGTGGTTACTTTTCATCAATATGCCCAATTATAATTAGGGTATATATATATAGGGTTATTCTTTGATCATTTGATGCTTATCAATCGTACTTTGTAGACTGCGAGAACATTTTATATGCTCTGTTAAATATGGTGCACTAAATAACTTTTATCACACCCCAGTTTTGTTGGTTTGACTTTTATTAAATTTACACAAGTCTTTCCTTAACTAGTATGCATGTATGCATGGCGACATTTACGTGGGTTAATAATATGGTGTAGTGGGTATGGAGTAGTTTAGCATGTATCATAAGTCATGGAGACTAAATTATGTATTTATTGGCTTCAATCAATAAACCAGAAAAACAAAAACTAACTCGTTTAACCCTTTAACAAATAAGCAAATTTATAAGTATAATGTTTATGTTCATTTAAATAATTTAAAAAGCTCCAACACCGTTTTCTTTTCTCTTGTTTTTGTTAGTTAGAACTAGAGGTGCACAAACTAGATTTTTTCAATACCCGGTTTCGAGTATGAAACCGGTTCTGGGTAGGGTCGGGTAACACTTTGATCGGGTTATATTGAAAGAATCGGTTTCAGTTCCGGTTCCCAGCATAAAAAATCATACCTGGTTTCAGTTTTTTAATACCCGGTTCCGGGTATACCGGGTATTGAAAAAAAAAACGGGTATTGAAAAAACCCAGGTATACCAGGTATTGATTTTTTTCTATACAATCATGTTGAAGGGTAGCGCGACTTAAGTGATTATATCGTGATTGTAAAGTTCTTTGGACGAGCCGCATCAATCTTGGATTGTCGAAGTGGTCAAATGGCAACCCCTCGTGAATCACGAAGTGACTCATTCCTTCCCGGACCGCCTCAACATCAAAATGTCAAATAGTTCTGTTGCTTGACATATATTTTTTTTTTTGGGTATTCAGAAAACACGGTTCCGAGTATAAGGAAAACCCAGTTTCGGGTATTAGGAAAACCCGGGTATAAATCCGTTTCGGTTCCAGGTCCGGTTTTTTACATAGAAATCTATATATACCCTATGCGTACTAGGGATGAGCTCGGGACGGTATCGGTACCGAACCGATACCGATCCCGAAAATACCGATACCGAAAAGTCCAAAAAACCAATACCGATACCGATACCGATTATACCGGTACGGTATCGGTATCGGTTCGGTATCGGTACGGTACCGGTGTGGTATCGGTATTTTACCTTAAAATACTGATACCATACCGATCCCGTACCGATACCGATAATACCGAAACCGAAAACCTCTAAATGTGGGTACCGATACCGATACCGAATACCCTCGGTTCGGTATCGGTTCGGTACGGGATCGGTATTTTTTCGGTTCGGGATCGGTTTTCGGGACCGTATGCTCATCCCTAATGCGTACCCCTCGGGTACGGTTCCAGGTATAAAAAACCGGTTTTTTTAATACCCGGTTTCAGGTTTTTTTCCAGTTCCGGTTTTTTGTGGACCTCTCACCTCTAGGCTCTAGTTAGAACTTAGATCTATTGGGCCCACCATACGTGGGCTGCAGTCCAGCTTAAGAAATAAGTAGGCTTTATATCGGCCCACTTAAAAAGACACGTTCTCTCTTTATAGTATACTAAAAAATTTAAGTTGATACCTTTTGTTCAACATACAAGTTGATTTCTAAATGCTCAAAGGGGATGGCACGTAATGGTAAGCGTTTGAGTCTCTTTAGAGTTTAGCCCATGTAAAAAATAAGCAGGCCTTAATCCAGCTTAAGAAATAAGCAGGCCTTTATTCAGCCCACTTAAAAAAAGTTGTTCCCTGTTTTGTCATAAACTAAAATTGTAAAGGTTGATACATTTTTTACATCATACAAAATTGATTTCTAAATGCTCTACAGCAAGGGCCTTTTTTTATGGTGTTTATTCACTTTTGAAGGCAACCCGTTCAAGTTAATCTATAATTTACCCGATATCATTGACTACATAGCATTTGTGGTTAGAGGTACATATATCGGGTATTTTCAAGAAGTGTGTATTATAATACCAATTTTCAGGCATTAAAAAAACCCAACCCAGAAGTTTTGATTTTGTGTGTTTGGGTGCTCCAACTTTTATTTTGTTTTGTTTGTATAAAACCCATAAAAATCAATATGTAACATATGATCAAAGAATATAAAATAAAAGTGCATATGTATTAAAAACTTAAAATACTACAAAAATCTACACGGTTAGTACACGTAGTTTACCTATTTTGCCTATTGGCTATTGCTCAATAGGTACCAACGTTTTCAAAATAGTTTCACCATTAGTACATGTGGTTAATCCATTTGTAAAAGTTTGGTACCAATTGTTTACTTTTTATAAATATGTATGAAAATGGCAAAATAAGTAAACCAAATATGATAACCATATAATTAATTATAATTTTTTTACTATGTGTTCCGGTATTTTAATACCTGGTGTCGGGTAGTGAAAATAATCAGGTTCGGATATAGCACCGTTCCAATTCTGATCATAAATCAGGTGCAAAGGGGGTAGGGTTTTGGTTTCGGGTACGGAACCCTATGCATAACGGCCGTAACCTACGTGTAGGGTCGAATGCAAAGCCCAGGTAAAAAAAAATCCGTGTTCCGAGTATTTGGGCGAGGTACCGGTCCAGTTCTAGTTTTTTTTATCACCGCCATCCAGAAAGGGGTGGCAGCGTAGCTTGTTGCCCGCCTGCCCGCTATCTTGATGTAATTTTTTGCGGTTATGTGTTAATAAAGAATATTCTTTATACCTCTATTTGCGGTGTCTTATAAGTTTACATATACCATTCCGGGGTAATAGTGTAATCTCTTAAGTTACAAACACAGGTTCTAAAAAGAGAGTACCCGACCTTTTTATTTATTTAATGGTGTAATATAAAATGTATAGCTTGTGTTAAAAAATCACCTACCCTTTTTAAGAGGAATTAAGGTTTTTTATTGGGCTCTAGATATCACGTGAAATAATTAGTTTGAGACTGTCCCATGTGCATGCATTAGGGATGAGCATACGGTCCCGAAAACCGATCCCGAACCGAAAAAATACCGATCCCGTACCGAACCGATACCGAACCGAGGGTATTCGGTATCGGTATCGGTACCCACATTTAGAGGTTTTCGGTTTCGGTATTATCGGTATCGGTACGGGATCGGTATGGTATCAGTATTTTAAGGTAAAATACCGATACCACACCGGTACCGTACCGATACCGAACCGATACCGATACCGTACCGGTATAATCGGTATCGGTATCGGTATTGGTTTTTTGGACTTTTCGGTATCGGTATTTTCGGGATCGGTATCGGTTCGGTACCGATACCGTCCCGAGCTCATCCCTAGCATGCATCGTAATAAAGTATTGATTAGGACACTCAAGCACACATTACACTCATTCTATTATATTCCATACAATTATAGTATTATACAAAAATGTCATAATCATCAGATTTATTAACTAATTAAAGTATAATTTGACCAATATAAATTAACCTTGTGTCCTCATTCTTTCATTCTTTCGACAGGTTTACATATAGAGAATCAAAATAAACTAATATCCACGTACATTCCGGGTCTCTAGGGAATTACATAAAAAAAAAACAACTGATCCATTTCTAATGAGATAATAACATTTCCAAATAAAAGGAAATGGAAATTAAGTGAATGGTAATGGAAAAATCAGCATCATGCTGAATGTGGATCAACTTGCGGTGCATGGGGACTTAATTTAGCCACTTTAATAGATATCCAGGGTGACCTAAGTTAGTGTCGTTTTCCGGCCTGATCACGGGTTACAGGGCCATCTAGTTCGCTACCTTACATTCTTGTTGCGGAAATCGGAAACACCATTTGGAAGGATCCGTTGAATAGGCGTAGTGAACGGGTAGGTGGACCCGATATACAACCCTCAATCTTTCTCTTAGCCATTCAACTTCGATATCAAGTTTGGTTTGTCCATGATCCAATGATGATGTGCAATTCCTTCTTAAACTACCCTTTGTCCCGCTCGAAGGTGGCAGCCCGTTACTCGTCTATGAACCACTCTTTTTTTTTGTTTGGTTTGTTTCTTACTTCCAGTTGCCTTCGGCTCATTGTTAATCACATGGACATCATATACTCACAAATCGTTTTCACCAACACGCGAGGCAATGACTTCCAAACCTTTTTCTTCCTCCACAATGGCTATAGTTTTTTCAGGTCCCTCTTATTTCGAAAGTCAACATCTTGGAGGTTTGTGATAATGGTTTCTGTTATTTGAGGCGGCATCGTCTTCTAATTCTGAAACCACCATCCGCGGACTAAACTTGAAAATTAGCAAGATGGTGGTATATGATGGTGATAGAAATTGAATAGAGTTGAGAGCTCAAGTTATGCAATTCAATTGATAGTTCAATGCTTAATCAAAAGGTTGTGTTAATATATATTGTGAATTTTTTTTATTAGTCTTAATTTCACAAATGAATGCATTTCGGTTACTGATTTCTTAGGATTTAGGATGTCTCATATCCAAATCGGTTAATTATTAATTGAATCATTCACATTAAGTTTTATAATGAAATTGATGATGGGTTTTATTTCTCTATTATGATGTTTTAATAATGAAACTTAAGAATGTCTCATATCCTAATTGGTTAATTATTAATTGAATCATTCACATTAAGTTTTATAATGAAATTGATGATGGGTTTTATTTCTCTATTATGATGTTTTAATAATGAAACTTAAGAAGTGGGTTACATATGGAGAATGATAAAGTGTGTGTATTACTTATAAATACAATAGGCTTTACATCTTGTACACAAGGGTATAAAAAGAAGAAATAGGGTAAAAGTTATGAGATTATACTTATGGCTCTTGATATGCCATCTTAAAATGATGGTAAAATGACTATCTTAGTCATCTCTCCTCCTTAATAAGATAACATAGATTAAAGTATAATTTGACCAATATAAATTAACCTTGTGGATATGAAGTCAAAACACATATAATGTGATTGAAAAAAAGTAATTGCTTTACGATCCAATCAATATAATCATGTCTAATTTTATTATTATTATTATTATTATTATTATTATTATTATTGTTTTTCTTTTTGGAAGACAACTTTTTTTTTGAACGGCCAACAAATTGGAATCACTCACGGAACACTGGAGTATCATCGTGCCACCAATGTTGCCACGCGATCATATTTCACCACCAAGTCACCAATTCAGGAGGAAACTCATAATTATGAGAAAACCCCCTTTGTGAGATTCGAACCCAGGACCTTATGGCCCTAAGTCTTATCTCACCACCAAAATGCCACTAGGCTATAATGCCTTGGGCTGAAAGGCAGCTTTTATTAAGCAACAAGCAAATGCTCCAAATTGCTAACACCAACAACATACAAGCTCAAACAACCGCCAATGACGGACTTAACCACTGAAATAAATTTACCTTCCAAAACCTTCAAGTTCCTCAAGTGCCAGATCCTCCACGTCGTTGCAATAGCCACGGTGCTAACAATCTTCTAAACAAAGAAAGCAAAGGTTGCCTTAAATTCACATTACATATGTTTGACTTGTATAAAAAATACACGATTTTTTTATATTGCCGTCTTTTACATTATTTTTTTTGGAAATGAATGCTTTTAGTTAATAGTAATTCTTGAATTCAGTATAAGAATATTATTAGATTAATATGACTTGAGGTTATACGTTATCCCGTATTCAATATACCAAACCAGTTGTATGTGCTGCTTTAAACTAATCGTACGTAAAATTAAAACTTTTTACATCTTAAAAAAATATAAGAGGTCGTTTGTTTCATCTTTTAATGTGACAAATGTCTGAATCGTCTAGACATAGTTCATTCAAACTGTTTGTTTTGCAACCAAATGTCTGAATCGGTCATATATTTGCCTCTGAATGGGTAAGCATTATATTGAGTCTGAATGATTTATATCCCTTACTTATTCAGCACTTAATGATTCAGACCTCTTACTGGTTCAACATTTACTCATTCAGAATTTGCATAAAAAACTAACTACAATAGTTTATATAGTATTTTATTTTTATTATGAGATAATGTATCAAACATTATACTCCATTTTATTGTTTTCTATTCTTTTACAAATTAATATTTAGTTAATTTATACAAGTCAGAATAACATTTAAATCCATAATTATATCTCTTACAGTTTTTTAAGTGTAGTTAATATAATTTAATATCTACCGAGTTCTTTTATTATTGATTTTATTTTTTTTTCTATTCTTTTAGGCCATGTGGTGTACCTTAACACCAAGGATGTTAACGGTGATGTAGCATTTTAACATTCATTGTACACCACTCTCTTCCCGTGTTAAGGGCGTTAAAGTTGTCATAGGTTAACATGTTAACAAGAATCAAAAGAGAGAAAATTAAGAGATGATGTATACTGTATAGTTAAAGGGTGTTAAACTATTTCCTTGAAGTGAAATGGTGTGAAAAAGGAAAAAGTAGAGGATTTAACATTTAGGTGGAGTTAAAGTATAACATGCATAAATGATAAACAAGTGGTAATGTTATCTCTACTTCTCTACTACCTTATTAAGAGGAGAGATGTGTAAGAAAGTAATTTCACTATCATTTTAATATGGCATACAAAAGGTCACAAGGTAAACAACTATATTTTTGCCAAATCCTTCCCTTTATGCCCCATGTGCAACATTTGATTACAATTGTACAAATGACTAATGCAAGTCATCTCTATTATTATTATTATTATTATTATTATTATTATTATTATTATTATTATTATTATTATTATTATTATGCATGTATGACGCCGTTAAGGGAAACTACTTGCTAGGTACTTATTCTATAACTGATTGGTTTGTATAGACAGTGTCAAGGTAATGAACCACAGTTCACATGTATTAGTGTTCACATAATATTTCACTCGGTCAATACCTATATTTTGCATGTTCTCTCTATATAGATAATGTTGTTGCAAAATATTTGTTTATTCTTTATTTTATTTTTGTTTTGGTATGATGACAAAGGTTTTTCATATCTTTAGGTGATCAAGATGCAAGATGCTATCGTATATGAGTATAGAAGCACCAAAATCATTTATTGAGTTTGAAAATTACAGTTTACCATTCTCTCGAACAGAGGAGGGAAATATATACCAATTTGCATTTGGTGGTCAGATAATAAATTGTCCTTTGAAAATTGATATATTGTTGAATTAGCACATAAATTTTATAAATAACATAAGCGAAGCTTGTAGCGCAACAAGCAGGGCAAAAACATAAACACCCGCAGCAACGCGCAGGCATTTTTACTTTAATATAAATAACCGCCAACTTGGTTAAAATTAGTTAATTACCGTAAGACGCAAGTATTTCTATGACTTATTGCGTACGTTAGTCATGATCGATCACCAACAATGATCTTTGATAAATTATACTAATACTACAGAAAATAATTAAAAAATATTGCACCGATGCCGTATTAGCTGTATTTGTGTTTGAACTTTTGATTTTAACATTTGACTTTATCATTATATTAAACACTAACATTTATTTTAGATTTAATATAACCAAGTAGTACGTAATGTATCTCTAGCTGTTCTAAAGCATTTATGTTTGGATCTCATAGTATCCAGGTACCTTACAACCGCGCATTATATCTAAACTCTAAAGCACTTAGTGTCATGAGTACTTACGATTATGAGTGTAAACAAGCCGAGCCATTAATTCGTGAAGTGCTCGCTATTGGAAATCGTATAATTCGCAAATGATATGGCTCTCTCTAAAAATCATGTAGGGTCACTTTTGATTGAAATATAATGATTGTACTCTTGAAAATTCATTTGAATAATTCAAGGATAAAACAAGAAGGAATGTGCAATTCTATTATTATGAAAAACATGTACCGTAATGATAGGGTCACTTTTTTATTGAAATATTGTGTTTATTCAATTCTCTGCTATGTTTTAATCTGTTCCGGTTGTAATCGTTTAAACTTTGAGATCTAATACAAAACGTGTTTAAAGTGAATGATTATGTGTTGGTTTTACGTGTTTTCATGATCTATTGTTATTGGTTTGCTAGACTCGAGAGGATTCTGCACCCAAAGGTTAAAGGATTGTGAGATACGGTTGATTCGAACCAAATTCGATCCAATAATATACGAGATGATTAGATATGTGGATATTCATTAAACTAGATAAGCTACATATTATATTAATATTACCTTACCAATAAGTTTTATTACAAACTTGCCTGTGATGTGGAGTTATGCATTGTTCCAACAGTTTCATAAAAATGTAAAACTAATAGTCACATAATGGAATCAAATTATTGGTTTACCCTTTGCAAGTTTTAACGAGGCAATATCATAGTGGTGGGGGGTCTTTAGACAATAGCTTACCAAACAACAAAAATGGTTTAAAAACCATAATGATGAATAATGAAAAGGGTCACCTTCAAAGACTAGAAAGACCTTTGAGGTCAAGGTCCCCCATCCAAATACCCTACCAAATAAACAGCCAAATTATTGACTTCATTTTATTTGTTCTCTTTTGTTGTCATAATCTTCGATGGTTTTCTTGTCTTCATCGTACCGATCTTTCAAAGGTTGTCATTACTTTTTTGGGGTAAGAGCAATCCCAACATTTTTTTAAAACTAATTTTGGGTTCACGTGAATAAGAGATGGACGACGCGAGAGGGAGGAGAAACGTTTATGCTGAAAACTCCCGAAATTTGATTATGCGAGACAAGGATGAGAGGGGGAGGTGATGTTTCATTTGAGAGAGGTAAATTCGGACATAATTTTTTTTTTTTGGAAAGGCAAACTTTATAAAACCAGATGCCCGGTTAGCAAACCACTATCCCGGGGAAAAACACTAAACAATTACATAAAAAGGAGCTGATTTTTTAACCAAGTTCATTCGGGTTTAAAATTACATTTACCGCTAGAATACCACACAAAAGGACATATAAATAATAGAATTTAAAGGAATCTATGTTTCCATCGTGACTGCCAAAAATCTCTTCGTTGCGAGCTCTCCAAATACTGCCCCACGCCCTAAAAATGGTAGCTTCAATAAGGGTCTTCTGTTGTTTAGACAAAGAAGTCGATTCCAACCAATATACGATCGAGTAGGGGCATCTAGTCTCCGGAAATGTTAGATCAAGCCATCTTCCAAGACCACTCCAAACACTAGAGGCAACATAACACCCACCAAGAACATGATGCAAAATCTACCGATAAGGAACATACTAGGCACATAATAGAGGGAATTTCAAAACCTTTCTTACTTAAATTATATCTTATAAGAATACGATCCAGCAACACATGCCACACATGAATATTCACCTTCTTTGGCACCAAACAATTCCAACTAGTAACATGAATACTATCCGGAATAGTCAAACGATACATGTATTTCCTAACCCTATAACCGAAAATTCATCCTCAAAATCCAAACCCCACTCCCATTTATCATCCGAACCACTCAAACTAACATTTTCCACTGCCCTTAATAAATCAGCTAACTGAGAAGCCTCAACCCACCCCTTGGATCCCGTCTCCACTCCCATACCATCCCTAAAGAGTTTAACCAATCAAATATTAATGCGTCTTTGTGAGCTTCCAAGTTAAACAGTCTCAAGAACCACGAACGTAAAGGAGTATGGTCTAACCACATCTCCTTCTAGAAAAGACATTTTTTTTCCCATTTTCAACCTTTTTTGACCGTAGTAAGAGGAATAACCTCATTGTTAGACCATGCGTAGTGGGGGACTTTATATATAAAGCTCCCCTTTCTGATTGGTCCACGTGGCAGCTGAGTCAGCATGGAGAAATAAAGTGAAAAAGGGGTGTAGTGGTGGGGCTTTATTTATAAAGCCCATATTAATATTTTATTATATCTTTTAAATTAAAAAAATAATAAAATAGAGAGAGAGAATGATGTGGCAAATGATGATTGGAGGGGGGAGAAAACACCCGGCGCTATATTTATAGAGCCAAACTTGATTTTGGAAAAATAGAGCCCCCCGTTTCAGTGTTTGGGGGCGCTATTTTTTTTCCACCAATATCACGCCCCACTACGGGGGGTCTTATGCAGATCTAGAACTACTTTACAGATCTTACACCAAACCCCACTGCCTTTATTCCTAGTCAACATCCCCGTAATATCTAGTTTTTCCCCGTAAATGTTTTTTTAACATACGAACCCACATTGCATCAGGACAATTATCCTACTCCACTTCCACTTATATATCCGGACATAATACCTGTAGGGGATGATGTGGTTGTATTTATCTTTAAAAAATCATAACAATTTAGCTAGCTTTTAAATATTAAAGATAAGAATAATATTGACTTATTTTATAAGTGTAAAATAGGCGGCCTTTATGGGTTGACCGCTTGAACATGACATAATTACACGAACTTAAGACTATCCCCATTGGTGTGCAACTGGGATGGTTGTTCACCAAAAAAAGCCAAAAAAAAAAGAAAAATACTAAAATACCCACAACCCGGTTGGTGCACCAACCAAGGGTTGCAACCGAACTTCACCCCCACTAACTTAATTACTCAAATAACTTGTTATATTTAAACTTAAAATTAAAACAAAATACACCGTATTTCTTAACTTTTTTTTGTGAACATCATGATATAAATTTTATTAAAAACTGAGTCCGTTTAAAAAAAATTATTTTTATGATGGTTTAGGTTGTGAATGGGTGTTAAATTTTGAGTATGGTTGGGTTGTGTATTTGTAAGAGAGAGAAATTAGTTTTTTATTTAAAAGTTGGGTTGTGTTGGTTGTGAATGAGGATAGTCTAATATCATAATATGTAGCATTCCCCTTAAAACTCACACTGATGTCACTGTAGGTAGTTACACTTCAACTGGCATACTCTTTCATGGAGAGTTGTGATACTTCACCCCAACCGTTGTGACGATTCGACTCATAACATATAGTTTATTGTTGAATTTTTAGTCTTGTCTTAATATTTATTTCATATAGAAACTAGATACTTTATACAGAAGTGATTCAATTCACACAATACTCAAACCTATATACCACATCTTGAAATACGAAATTTACAACTCAGAAGTACGGATGAGCTCAACACCAAACCAATTCCGATACCGAAAATACCGATACCAATTCTGGCCAAAACTTGGTACCATACCGATACCGAAAATATACGATGCGGTATCGGTATTTTAAGGTAAATTACCACTACCGAACCGAAAATACCGATACCAATTTTGCATAAAAACTTAGTACCGAATTGATGATGAAAATGATCCAGTATCGGTATTTTTTTTATCAGAATCGGTTCGATATCGAAATTTAATACTGCACTACTCATCCCTACTCAAGAGAGTGCCAAAACCGCCCCTAACTAGATGCTTTGAGAACCAATGCGATGGATTCTATGGAATGATTGTGAAGTTGTCGTGTCTCCCAATAACTTATTACCACACATTTCACCTTTAAACAATCCAACAGTAACACAATGCACATGATTCCACTTCGTTAGGTCACTGAGAGAGAATGTGATCCTTTCATAGGAGAGAGAAAATCTTCTCATCCATCTTTTCTAAGAAAATATCTTTAGTATTAAATTTTTTCGATAACCATAAACAATTTATACATTTATTTCTGTTCTTAATGCGTAAACACTAAACATCTTAGTTTTTAGAAACTTTTATAACTTTTTATACCATATTAGTGTTTTTATAAATGGTTGGTAATTATTAAAGATCGATTATTATAGTAACTAGGGATTTTACCCCGCCGCGCGTTGCGGCGGCGTCAATCCGATTTAGAAAAAAAGTGACAATTAAAGAGTGATGTTGAACCATGCGGCATTTCAAATCCAAAATTGATTTTCATACAAAGGTCATATAGAAATAATATAGCATCATAAGTTATACATATGATATGGCGAATTAACTAAGATCACATATTATATAATGAAGTATATAGGAAGCTCTTTGGATGGTGATGGCGGTGAAAAGTGAGATGGTTTTTGGGAGAAAGAGATGAAGATTAGATAAGATGGTTTTGTTGTTGGGGGATTGGTTCTCAATATTAGAGCCAAGAGATGTATGACTTATTGGTTAATACAATAATTATGATCTTGATCGTATTTTCCTATCCAACATATTAGTGATTAAAAATAAAGAAAATCAAAGCAAGTTATTCATAATTAAAATTAAGGGATACCATTACAAAATAAAGAAAAAAACGTGAGTAGTAAAGTAACAGATAACATTAGCTACCTTTCCTCCACAAACACATGACTCCTCATTCCCTAATCGTGCTTCTAAAACATTATCCAATGCCTTTGTACAGTTCAGCAAGATGTCCAGCCTTGAGCATCTCATCTGAAGTTGCATTAAATGCGTTACAAACATCTAGTACCTGTTAATTGCTCCAATTATGGCAGATAAAAAGCATGACCCTGGTGCACCAAATGGATCTTGGGGAAACATTCCATAACCACGCATATACGGCATGCCACCACCACACGGGCCAATAAATGGATTCAGGTATCATATAGTTCACATGGCCAAACTCTTGTGAGGTCCTCCACTGCATCCCTGTTGCTGTAACAATTAGAGAATAAAAATATTGGCTATTCAATCTTATTTTAACATTCTTTTTATTAGGTATAGTTAAGACATTTAAAAAACAATACAGTAATCATAACTCTTACTACTTGCGGGCCAATATAATCTTTTATTGAAATTCTACCTGTTCAGCACACAAACATTGAAATTCTACCTCTTCAACACACAAACCAAGTTATACTTCAGTATGAAATCTGATAAAACCAGCACAAGATCAAGTGTGAAAAATGAATACAAAGTTATACCTTGGCATATTTATTCTACTCATGAAGTCTAGCCTTTTCGAAGGAAATGAAACTGGCCCAACAAACTAAAAGGTTATGAAGCCATTTGTGGTATAACGACCCTTACCCCAACACACTGTTCCTTAGTTCGTGAGCTGATTAACACCCATAGCCTTCTAACCCAACTTAGCACCCCAGTGTATACATGGACACCATTCTGTTGAAAAATTTGCAGCAAAATCAAGTTTCAGTAATAAAAAGAAACAGCAGAAGAAACCTAGAAAAATAAAATATCCAGGGTGTTGCAGGTACTGGCGCCAATGTAGTTGTGTGCGTTTCGACAATGGCAACATGGTCGCAAAGGAGTTGTCAATGTCGTGGCTTTACCTGGGCACTACACCACTATCACCAGTGTATGATATTTACACTCATTCATTCAATTGATTGATTATTCGTTGTGATGTATTTTTGTTTTCAGATTTTGATGAAGTGTAGGGTATTTTGGCCAAAAAAAAAAGATATAATTTTGATTCGACCCATGACAACTTTTTTTTTTTGCAGGATGGACCCAGAGACTGACTCTAACTTCGAAAGCATAAAGGGTAGGAAAACTTACAGTAAGCTGTAAATAAATCGCCCTCTATACACAAACACAGATGTTTAGAGAGTCGAGGGCAAGAGCAAAAGGGTAAAATCTCACTCTTCAACTATGATAAGTTCAAAGTCGATAAGCGACAGATTGTTGTCTTCCTTAACAGAAGAGGCAGTTGGTTTAGTTACTTCAACACGCCCCCATTTGTCTACTGCAAGTCTCATTGACCCTTTGTACATGTCGATTTTTGCATTTCTCAAAATTACAGTGCTGCCCTCCTTCATGGCGTCCACTGAAAAAGTTGCATATTTTATTAATAAAATAGCATGTTATTAATAAACCAAAAAGAGTCACATTATTTAACATTCCTCAAAATTACATGAATTCTTCTTCATATTCTAGATGTAGCGGTATTTCATTGCTAAACCAAAAACAGTCACATTATTTAACCACTTAATCACTTATCAAGAATCTGTGAGGGGATTGACTGACCTTTCTTGACTTATATATGTATCAGTTGACTTTTATCAATTTGAATGTAGTCTAATAAAATCCTTTCTGGAGAATCAGAATAATGCAAAATGAAATTGACCATTTAGAAAAGTATTTGTATCAGTTTATTTGTTCTCATATGTTTGATTAATCTAAATGATGTCATATTTATATATATCAAAGGTAACTTTTTATAGTCCATCACGTGCTATTAAAACTTTTTCAAATACTATCTTGAAAATATTTTCTTAATACATTGATAGAAACCGTCTATTTCATTAAGGTCTAGAAAAAGGTAAAGCTGAACAATCGTAAACCATACACGAAATTTGATAAGCACATAATGAAATGTAAGGGCTGGAAAAAACTTTGACATCTTGATAAAAGTGTTCAAGTGCTATATTGTACAACAATTTTCATATTTTTTTAATAATTTTGTGATTGAAATCCGATAACGAATCATAAGGTAAGTAAACACACAATGTTAATGCGCAATATAGCAAAGGTTCAATCAAATAACAACTAACAATTCATACGAACTTTACACTAAACAGTAGATATTTTATATAAACTGATTAGGTAAATAATACCTTGATCGTTTGTAGCAGCAAAGACAACAATTCCAGTTTCATCACCAACCAAACACTCAGCAAGACGCATATTTCAACCTTGAGCTCCATTGCGACCCCGTGTCATTAATAGTTTTGAACTAACCACTTTTACAGTTAAGTTAAGACCAAAAGAGTGTACGATATCTTGTAGTAAAATTTAAGTGTTTAAATCTTGCAAAGAGTTTTTTAAACACTCTTTTTACCCTGGACATAGTTTTTAAACTATAGTGTTTAAGTGCTTTAATCACCCTGGACATAGTTTCAAGTTTCTACCCTGCATACAACACAAAAGATATTTAAACACCCTGGACATAGTTTTTTCAACTATAATCGATTAACGATTAGTGGTGGTGATGTCGTGGCAAGGCTTGCTGGCGGTTGCCAACACCCCCAATGCCCTAAAACTCTGACATCCACCATATGCTCAGTCGCGGACATCCAGACCTGTTTTCAACCAAACACAACATCAAAACCGTAACTAACTAATAAAACACGATGAAAGAAAAGTATAATCTAACTATATTTCAAGAGGGTTTTTAAATTATTCAATCTCTTCAGCAAATCAGTATCAAAACTAAAAACCGATAAAACATCAAAACACAAATTAATTTAAGTAACTGAGAATATTACTGTTGACCCTCATCAAAAGCAGGGGAAGGCACTTGCTCTCCGTTAAAATGCGCCACAAGTGTGTCGAAACAATGCACCACCATCTCCTTATTTGCCGACACCATTTCTTTCAAAATTAATAATAATAATAATAATAATAATAATAATAACATTTCTCTCTGAAATGCAAACAACATCAACAAAAATAAGACTATAACGATACCTTGAACAATTTGTTTGCCGATCTTGCCACCTTGTGTCGTCTTATAAAGCTGCACCAAATCACGAACCTGGAAGGCAAACATACGGTCAATCTTGCACCATTTGCCAATACCGGTCCATACACCATTCGAAAATCCACATCCAATAAATAAGTGATCTCCCGACTCTTCAGCGAAATTACAAAGCTAACAAAAACGGCTGCTGATATGAACCTGTCTTCTACTCAACGCGACTCGGTAGGGATTCTATCCATCTCGCATCGCCACGCCAAAATATTACACTTGAGAGGCACCCACGAAACCCATTTAAAACATAAATTACCTGAATAATCCCTATCTTTGACCATAATTTTTTTAACAGATTTAACTGAAAACATACCGGATTCATCCCCAAGCCATTTCCAGCCATCTTTTCTTTCGGTCAGTGAAACATCCGCAGTCAGATTCAAACAGTCCTGTAGCTGCTCCACTTCCACCGTAGAATCTGGTGGCCGAATCCAACTCCATTCCTGCCAGATTACACCTATTCGCTGCTGAACTGTGCAGCTTTATCTTCCTCAATCAAGAACAAAGCTGGCCATTTATCTTTGAATGCTACATCCCCAACCCGAACATCCAACCAAAAGTGGATTGTAGCTTACAAATCGCCAAACCACCAGCCCCTTTAGGAGCAGTAACTCTATCCCACGAAACCCAGTGAATTTTGTCAACCTCCCCGCTCCCCGCCCAAAGAAAAGCTCTAATAATTTTCTCCATCTTAGTGATCACAGTTGCAGGCGCCTTATATAATGGAAAGTAATATTAGAGTTCCAGGCAATAAATGTGTAGTTTACAAACTCAAATTCTGATATTTAACAAAAGAATGTAAATAACTTACTGAAATGAAGTCCTGATCACACAAAGCAATTAATCAGTTACCTACTCAGATGACAACCTTAAACAAAACCATAGATGAAGAGAATTTTCTAATACATTTACACCACGAAGCCAAGAACCAAACACACACCCTCTACATTGCAACTGTTAAAATCCTAATATATCTTTTGTAACTTTTCCGAATAATATATTTTGCAAGAAATAAAAAAACAAAAAGAACTCTGCAATACCAAGCGTGATTCACGGAGAATGCGAGCAGATAAGCGGCTAGTGGCGACGGAGATGCGGAAAATGCTACGTGTACGGCAGACAATAATTGTAGGTGACGGAAGGCGACGACGAACGTTGAAGGGGTGATATGTTGGTGGTTTCTGGCAGCATGAGGGATTTTGGTGGTGGTGAATAACGGTGTATGTTGGATGGGGGCGACAATTCGGTGTTGCAGGTGGAGGTGGAACTTGGAGGTGAAGGGTGGGTGTGGGACGCGTGTATGTGGAGAAGGAAAGAAAAGGGTGGGTGTGGGACACGTGTCTGTGTTTTGTGATGAGGGCTTGACCGCTCACATGGGCCAATGACAGAAACCCACATTAGTTCAGTCAATAAAAAAATAAGAAAAGAGAAGAACAATGTGAGTCGAACCCGGGTGGACACTAAATCAATCAAAAGCACTTACCACCAGACCACAGCCACATACTTAGAAGTAAGGTGAAAACTTAAGTATTTAACAAAACAAAAAAACAAAAAAATAATAAATTACTGTTCAAATCAGTTGGTCTTTTAATATATTCTAATAAAATAGATCCTTTTGTACATATGCGGGTCATGGTCAAAAAGCAACACATTTCCTTATTGCTATTTCTTTGTCGCAAACTTCCAAATTGCTTACAAAAGATTTTATCCAAATGTAAAGCTAAGCGTTCAAACATATACTTTATTAGGGGACATGAAAGCTATCAACTTATATACTTTATTAGGGGACATTAAAGCTATTAACTTATATAAATAAATTTCGTTTTGAAATGCATGTTGTGGTTACTATTTCTTTTGAAATTATCATTGTATGGTCCTTGTTATATTTGATTATGATTCGAATGCTCATATGATATGATTCTTTGTGACAAACTATTCGACGTGCACTTGTCATATATATACCATCCGTGACAATAGCTTTTGTTGTGCGCTCGGATACCTTATGACATGTTTGATTCGATACGTCTAGTTTTGTGAATGGTTGTGTGCTCAAACCGCATCACACATTTTATGGTACTTTTGATTTGCAACCCGATGTGCAATTTGTAATGATAATGGTTGTGAGTTCAACTTATAGCAAGAATAATGAAATAACTTCCTGAAACAGCAAGGTTCAATCTCCATTATGCCCCTCAATCTATAAAGAGGAAACTGAGATTCTTCGAAATTACGTGAGGTCTCAACAATTCCTACTTAAAACTGTCTTTACCGTATCGTAGATGAGCTGTATTAAATCCCAATATACTAGATTCCATGTGTACCGCCTCTTGATATAACCGTTAAAAAAAAGGTACTATAACCTCAAATTTTTATAAAAGGAAACATGTGTCGCATTTGACACACACCAATACAAAATCCTTTGTCCCATCAACCATTATAAAAATCCTGAAATAAATTCGAAATATTTTTAGCCGTTTAATTTAGGTAATCATTTAAATCACAAAATCCATAACACTTTCTCTCTCTCTCCACATTCCCTTTCTCTCTCTCTCTCTCTCTCTCTACATTTCTAAATCTTGAACTCTTATTAATATTATTAATTGCAATTTGCCATTAAAAAAACACCGTTTGACCCGCGATTATGGCTTTAAATTTCGGCGCTACACACCCTTTTCCCACAAACATCCATCTCTGTCTTTCTTATGTAAACATGTAACATCAAACTTATTATCATTAATATTAATATTATTAATACATTCGCTTTTAGTTTTAATCAATGGGTGTACCCAAATCCAAATCTTGGATATATACTGGAAAAGTTTATGTTTTGGCAAAACAAGGCAGTTTAAAGCAGCAAAATGTGTTGCCGGAGCTTCAGCATTGTTTGATATGGCCACCGCCGGAGACGGCGGTGGTTGGCGGAGGACAGAGGCGGCGGATCTCATGGACGGTGGTTTGTGGGGTGCTTTTGTTTGTTCTTGGGTTGGTCTCTTTTTTTACTGGGCATGTGGCTTCTGATCTTGAATGGTGTTCTTCACATAAAGTTGTTAAAAGAAAATTGTTGAAGAAAAAAGTGGTATACTTTCTCTCTCTTGTTCTTGTACACGTGTCATGTAATGTATGAAAGATCTGGGGTGTTACTGTTAACTGTTATCTGAATCTTTTTTTTTTCATGTTGTTTTGTATGGTTAGTTTAGTAATAATGTTTGTTTTGAGTTTATGGTTTTGTGTTTAGATCCATAATTTGACATGTGATGACACTAAAGTGTTTTTTTTTTTTTTTTTTTTTTTTTAAATATAGGACCGGTTTAATGATGTACAAGTTGACATATGGGAAACCAAATTATCTAAATCATATTATGGATGTAGTGAGAGAAGTCCTTATTATGCAAGTAAGTCTTTTTAATTTTATATAATAATTACAATTTACTGTCTTATGTGAAATCTTTAGTTTGACCCTGATGATTACTCATCTTTTTTCTAGTGTACATTTGCTGCTAAGAAATTTATGTTAAAAAAGATTCATAAAGTTAAGATTTTTGTGACATGTGCAGCTAATAGTCATCAAGTGATTTCAAATGGTTATCTGCTAATTGCTGCAAGTGGTGGGTTGAACCAACAAAGAACAGGGGTAACATTTCTTCAATTGGTCTTTTAGTAATCTTCAATTTATCAATGGAAGAAATACCTAAAAGGAAACGTGTTAAATGGATCAAACAGGATGAAAGTTACTTGATATGACCTCCTACGTCGCCTTATTTGAAGATTTGGATTATTAACAATATTTAATATAATGATCTTGTTTTTGTAACAATATTTTCAAGCATTTATTGTTAATTAGTAATTTGGAAATTAGTGGAAAATTTGTTTTTTTTTTTTATGAAATTTGGAAAATGTTGCTACTAAAATGAAAAAAATGAAAAACGTTACTACTGAAATTCATTTCTAGATCCGCCACTGTTGACCTGTTTCCATCCAACCCTGTTTTGATCCGTCACGCATCACTCCCATAATGCCATCTCTCGCATGAGCGATTATATTGAAATATTAAGTTTTTTTATTTAACGAATTTCTATCATGCAGATTACTGATGCTGTAGTTGTAGCACGGATTCTGAATGCTACTTTAGTGATTCCCGAGTTGGATCATCACTCGTACTGGAAGGACGATAGGTAAGCCTAAAGATATTATTTTGTTAACTTATGCTGCATTTTTGGGGAAAAAGTTGTTGAACTTACCGTAACTTTAATATATATTTGCAGTGATTTTGCCAACATATTTGATGTTGATTGGTTCATATCTTACCTTGCTAAGGATGTGCCTGTTGTCAAAAGAGTCCCAGAAAAAATCATGAGATCACTTGAAAAACCACCGTACACAATGCGGGTCCCAAGGAAATCAGAACCTCAGTTTTACCTTGATGAAGTACTGCCAATACTCGTGAAGAGACGGGTAAGATACCATCTAAATTCAAGTTAATGTGCATCGTCGTTCATACTGCATGTAGGAGACAAATTAAGCAAATCGAATGGGTTGTTGGCTAAAGGGCGTAAAATGGGGGGGGGGGTGAACCAAAACACTTAACGGTCCATAAATATATGTTTTTATAGATTATATATAATTGTGACGGATATGACCACAAAATCGATATTATTATTTATTACAAAAAATAGGCTTTGGAGGTTGTATGCTTTGAATGACATGCGGTGATCTTTACCAGCTCGACCCGTCTCCATATTATCCAAATTTTTTATATATAACCCATTTGACCCACTAGAGATACTTTCTTGCGCTATACGTGATTTTTTTATTCTTTGTTGTGTATTAATATTTATTTTAACCTTTTTTGTGATGTCTATTATCATGCAGGTTCTTCAGTTAACAAAGTTTGATTATAGGCTAGCTAATGACCTAGATGAAGAGCTACAAAGGATGCGTTGTCGGGTCAATTATCACGCTTTAACGCTTCACCAAACCAATACAGAATCTTGGTCAGAAAATCGTTATGCGAATGAGAAAAATGGCCCCTCGCTTTATTGCAATTCACTTGAGGTTTGTTACTTTAATGCTAAATGGGCAGGTCTGGCAGGATGGTAAAATGGGTCGCAACGGGTAATTTTAATGCAGGTTTAAAAGGACAAGGTTGGGTTGACCCACAGCTTTTACTTGTCTATTTATTGTGTTAAATGGTTATTTAATGTAGTAACATGGTCATAAAAACTATCACATCAATATAGTATCTAGTTTGGTTCAATAACTTGATTGAGGAAGTTAAAAATGTTTGAATAACAGTTAACTGTCTTTTAAACCCGTTTGACCCGATGAATATAAATTTAACCTGAATCAACCCGTTTTAAATTAAGTGAGTTAACGTGTTACCTGCGGTATATTTACAGGTTTGAGCCTGATATGCTTGCATTTTCTGGCTGCTATTACGGCGGTGGTGATAAAGAAAGAACCGACCTCGGTGAAATCAGGAAAAGATGGACTACATTACCTGTGAGACTGTTATAAACATTTATGCATAAAAAGTTGTGTTTTTTTGCGTGACCGTCTTATATTATAATCTTTCTTGATTAGGAAACAAGTCCTGATGGAGAGCGAAAGCGAGGAAAATGTCCTCTTACACCTCATGAAGTAGGTTTGATGCTTCGGGCACTTGGTTTTGAAAATAACACGTATCTTTATGTTGCGTCTGGTGAAATATATGGCGGGGAAGAAACGATAAAGCCTCTTAGGAATTGTTTCCAAATTTATACACAAAAGAGATGCTTGCAAATGAAGAACTTGAACCTTTTCTTCCATATTCGTCTCGGCTTGCTGCCATTGACTACATTGTCTGTGATGAAAGTGACGTTTTCGTCACCAACAATAATGGGAACATGGCGAAAATTCTTGCGGGCCGAAGGTACGAATGTTGAACATCTTGTTTTTTAATTATGGTTTGTTTGAGTCTGGACCATTTTTTGCATAAATGAAAGAAGCTTGTTTAGGTCTCTTGAACTCGTGTCAAATGACTAAAATGCCCTTGTGTAGTTTTACTATTTTGTATGTTTACTCTTGAATATTGATTTGGTTATTGTCGAAAGGATCACATCTAATTCTTTGTTGTTGCATTCGAAAGGAGGTACATGGGACATAAAAGAACCATTCGTCCAAACGCAAAAAAGCTTAATGCTTTGTTTCTTAAACGCGAGCAAATGCCATGGGAATCATTTGCTAAAAAGGTGAGAGCGGTCCAACAAGGATTTCTAGGCGAACCAGACGAGGCGAAAACTGGCCGTGGTGAATTCCATGAATACCCTTCGACCTGTATTTGCAAAAAGCCCTTCAAGTTTTCTAGTCCTGACAAAAACTATCACAACAACCAAATGCTAACAAGATCGCCTGAAGCGGAATCTGAATACGGGCGTAATGAAGAAGATCAAGGTGTGCATAATGTGCAAAAATAGGAAATGCAGGTTTGATTGAAATTAAAGGAGAATGATGATCATCATCACTTTTTGGCTGACTAATTGCAACAAGAAACTTGATGGTTGTTTTAGGTTTGAGTTTTAGTTTTCTTTTATTTACATCTTGAGCTAAAGTTGGCTCATTTGTTGTATGTATGTATATTTTTTTGTGGATGTCCATTTTGCCCTTGTGTCATTAGGGTGTGAAACAATTGTGTATAAGAAAGTGTTGACTTTTTTATGGGCTTCAAAGTGTTGTAATACTTTTTGTAAGGTAGGAGTATTATTAGTATAGACTGGTCCGTTGGACCAGTCTATAATGCTGAACCGAACAAAACCATGGTTGGTTTTATTTTTCTTATTTATATATTTATGTTTATATAATATTAACCATTAAATGGTTCAAATCCTGCATCTACATAATATCCACTCCTAGGCACACCATCACAATGTCAACACCACACACAGCCCATATATAACATGCATACATACATATTATGACATACACATGCGTTGCATTGACTCCACATACCAGCACCACACACCACATTGAATCATGAACACATATGTATACATACACACCAGTTTCATCCACACACACATCACATGACACGTTGACGCACATATTTTGATGTGCACGAACGTCTATAATTCTATAAGCAACATAAACAAACATGACGTAAAAGTTAAAACAGGAGTCAACGGTCTAAAACAAGATGTGACTAACACGATGGGAGGGTCACCCAATGTAATGTAATCATGGTTGATGTGTACACAATTTACGGCCGATGAAGAATGTATCACATTAGGAATTTCAACGATTTGTTTAATTGATACAAGTTGAGAGTCTAATCTGGCATGTTTCAATTCTAGCGAGCAATGACGCTATATCTGGTCCAATCAAATCTTTCAAGACAATACTTGCAATAGGTGAGAGCCATTCCGGCTATATAAGAAACCCTTGATTAATAATAAGATACCTAATTTGCTTTATTTCGGAACACTAACTTGATTCCAACAAGTCAAAACCGAAAGCGTGATCAGGCATCCAGGTAACGGGTCCAAATTTATATACTTACACGGTATCACTCAAAACTGTCGAAAATAACACAGAAATAATCAACCTGTTTCACTTGGACCCGGTCATCTCTACCTGTATGTATTCATTCATCCAATAGCATGTAGGGTGGAATCTGAGTCAGATTTTAACAAAAACAAACAAGCTCACAGCAACCACATAAATCAAACCCTGTGACAACTCGATACGGATATGAAACAACAATATACACAGCAATTTGGTAAGGAAAATATATGAACATCTTCTACAAGCTAAGGATGTGTTTTTAAAGCCTTATTGCAACCGAAGTTGTTCCTAGTTCTAAAATATCTGCTTACTTTACACACAACATTTGAGTTGGAGCAGTTCTGTCTGAGACTCTGATCTAACTGCTACTCCCTGTTAAAAAGACAAGTCAATCATCAGAAACATAAAATGCATAGACGACAAGAATTTGAAGACATAAGGGTCAGGGCCAACTCAAATGCAGTATGCAACTTGATATTAGGGGTGTTCACGGTTCGGATTAAACCGTCAAACCGCAGTTGTTTTTTTTCTATTTTCAGTCAGTTGGCTTCTAAATTCTCAAACTGTAACGACCAGTCATCGGTTGGTGACGGTATAAACAGAAAACATGAAATATAAAACCAGGCTGAAAGATTGAGATATATTAAAACTTTTTAAGTATCATACACAGACACACGTTTGCACATTTGTATTGGGATTAATTTGAATTTGGCAAACCGCCTTTACCTTTTATTGCAACCTTGTTGTGGGCCTGTGGCTTCTTTGACTCGCATGTGAAACAGTCAGTGAACTTTGCAGTCCTTCTAATAACTGCAAGAAACAAAGCTCAAAACGCTCAGTTTAGAAAATTAACAGAAGTTCAAAATTATAACAATCCACATTTTACCCTTGAAGTTGGCTGGATTCTACGAACTGATCTGCGTGGTTCCATTTCTGAAGTTGACTTATCTTCAACCTCAACTTTAGCTGTCTTCTTGTCAGTAGCTGCAGCTTCTCCTACTTCGGTTACCTTCGATGTTGAAGTTTCCTGTGCATCCTCTTTGTTAGAAGAGTCAACCTCCATTTTGCTTGGTTGATCCGACAAATTTTCATCACTCGTAAAAACATCATGTGAAGTGGATTTAGAAGATTTCAACTTGTCCTTTTGGGTCAACGTTTTGAACGAGGGAACTGGTGGTTTTCTAGACTTGATAGCTTTGGATTTGACTTCAGCAACTTGCTTTTCCTTGGCATCATTTTTAGGATTGCTTTTTGATCCACGGGCCCTGGACGCTTGAGGCATCAGATAATTTACAAGCTTGACTGAATCACTCGATGTATTATTTTTACTATCAACACGATGCGTGCTCACATCCATGAACTTCTGTGTCTTCCCTGGTTTGGGAACACCAAAAACCACCCTCGATTGTTTCTTCTGCAAACCACTATTTCCTGTTCTAAGAGTGTCCAACTTTTTTTCATTTCTAGCACTTGTACCGATATCAAATGACATTCCTTGGGAAGATACGGGAATACTCCTTGATTCTTGATGTCTCCCCGACTCAACAAGACTCTCATTATTTAACAATTTAGCCTTCTCGCCTTCTACAAAAGGGCTACCAATCTTATGTCGCTTTTCATTTGGTGTGTCACCCTGTAAACATATATTCCATTGTAAAGGATGTGAAACCCAAATAATCAATCAACAATTACAAAATAATAGATGTGTGGTTTGAAAGTGATTATGTGATACTGAACAACCAATGTCAGCTGTAATAACATGTGTTGCATGCATGGAGATGGTGTTTAGATCTGCTTCTGTTATATAAAGTTGTAATTATTAAATAAACACAAGTGTTATGCAAATCTGCAAATATAATATAAAAATAATAGTTGACTTACATAACTTATAAATCATTGTACAAATTCCAAAAATCGTATACTTTAATAGCATCATTAGAAATGTGGTAAATATATAATATTAATATTCCTTAAATAATCAGAAAAATATAAATTCTGAACACTAAAAACCTTTAAATTAATGCTCTAAGCCGCAATAATCAAAAGATCGATTTTAGAATCCAACCCATCCCCCCCCCCCCCCCCCCCCCCAAAAAAAAAAAACACCACTCTCAAAAATAATAGAGTGCCTTACCTCTGAAGAATGGGATCCCTTCAGACTAGACCACTCAATCCACTTGCCATCTTTCCAGATCAGAGTTGGCCTGACATTCCATGATCGAATAACAGATGTCTCTCCTTGGGCTGCAAGCCAGGGTGGAGTACAATTAGATCATACCCCAAAATTTTAGCACACTTAATTTAAAAAAAAAAATAGTTGAAACCCATTTTATATAACCATACATACCAGGAAATTGAACAGTTAGAGAAGTTAAATCAGTCTTGTTTGTCTCCACAACAACTGCTTCACACCAGCTACAAAAAGGTATCACCACAATATTTAGCAGGAAATTCTTTGAAAAACACTTGGCAAATAATTTTCAATGAAGAGCGTTTTCTCAGCTTGACTATAACTGAAATTGGCTGTTCAAACATCCAATTATAAGAACGATAGAGAAGTAAAATGGTTACCAATCTTTGACCCACACATCAACTCGGTCCCCATTATACCAAGCATAATCTGTGAGAGTTGTCCTGCCTCTCTTTCTCGTGCCTTCAGACCGCATGGTAGTCATAGGATGAGCAATGCGTATCCTAGGTGGTTCAGTGCCTTCACCTTCAAGTGCCACCCATTCCTTTAATTTCCCTGACCCTAAAAGAATGGATAATAAAATAAGTACCAAAACTAAGGTTTTGTAGGACGTTGATCAAATAAATTAAAAACATGCAAACTATACATACACATATACATACGTATATATAATACCAATTACCAAATACTGAACATTCTTAAAAAGAAGATTCGTTACATCTTACCGTCGTCTGATTGAAGTTCAGTGTAGCAGACAAACGCTTTTCCCTCTTTCACTGACGATACATTTGCTGCAAACCAGGCACCTCTCTTCTTGTCGTCATCTTTACGCACCTAACAAAAAAAAATACGTATACTTCAGAGTTCAGACAGAGAATCAGTTTGCTAAAAGATGTACAATAATAAAATAAGCATTAAATAAACAGCCCACATCACAAGTGTGACCAGACAAGTGAGATTGACCGCGTCTCACTATTACAAAAATGCAAAGTAGAGTAGCAATTTCAAAAGGTTTACTTATGAGCATGCGATTCGGGTTATGTCTTGTCTCAAACATACAAACAAATTAAATTAATAAAAGAGGAATGGGATAAATGGGTGAAAGAGGTTGAAACTTGAAAGTTGCCTCAAGTCTTCTTTTAATACATGGAACCTCCTAAATCACTTTAAAAAATCAACATATTACTCTAATAGTATTTCTTTGTAATAAAACATAGCCTGCGTTGACCTGTACAAAATAACCTGTTTTAACTTCTTATCCAACCTGCTTGACCCACTCATCTTGCCACATCTATTATTGCATTGTAAACATCTGAAAATTTATATTCCAAATTCGTTACCTCAACAAGACAACCTTCTTTAATGCTGTTATCTTTCAAAGTGCCAGAAGTACTTTGAGAAATGTTTTGCTCAACATCAGAAGTATGAACTGACCCAACGGTGTTCATACTTGCAATAACCATCTGATTCTTGATCAAATCACCAGTATCCTCTTGATCATTAAGAGCAGTTTTGACATTCTGTGTATCAGAATGACCCTGACGACTGGATGACTGGGGAGACTTCCAGTAACCATCAGGACCAGATTCAACCAATTCTTTTAATGACAAAGGGTTACCAATTGCAACAATTTTCCCAGCTTGTGCTACTGCTTCTGCTGCCAGCTCAGCAGCTTTTACAATAGCATCTAAATTTTCAGCGTGTTTTGAAGCAGCAGAAGCAGCTTCAATCCTCCTACGAGCAGCTTCTTTAGCAGCAGCAATGACTGAAGTAGTGCTGCTTTGATCAGTACTTACAGTTCTGTTTGATAAAAAAACTTCTTCAGCCATTAATCTTGCTTGTTCTGCTACATCTGATGCAATTTTAGCAGCAGCTGCAGCCACTTTACCAACAGAAGCAGCAGCTGCTATAGAGACAGCTGAAGATGCTAGCTTTGCTTCGTAATCTGAAACCAGCCCAGAATTCTTTTGACTTTCTAGTTGATTCCATACACTTTGGCAATGACTGACGGCAGTAGCAGCATGCACAGCTGCATCTGCTGCCTGAACCTTTGATTCCTCAATTTTGCTCACAGTGTTCTCTCTTGTTACAATCTTCTCCATGTTTTGGTCAACATGTGTCACATGGCTAGGTTGACCATGAGTAGATGCGGTAGCTATAGTTGAAACAAGATTACCAGGATTGCTTTTAGATATGATGGGAACAGGTGTCGATAAGCCAGTTGATGTTGTAAAATGACTACCGGATTCCTTCTTCCTCTTTCTGCTTTTAGGATCACTTGAAGTTTGACCAGATGACACCATTGGGGAAACAGTTGCAGAAGCACTAGGGCCTACGGGAATCACAGGTATACTTGGAGCACCTGATTCTTTGACTGTGGTTAGTTTTACAGACTCCGTTATAGGCAATGCAGAAAAACGAGCATTAAAAGAAGTAACTGGTGGAGAAGCAACCCATTGACCAGGAAACGGGCCCTGAGATAGCCACATAGGATTATGTCCAGCAAAATTTTGCATGCCTGGAGTTTGATAAAGGCCAAAAAGATCACTTTTGGGCGTAGCATTAGACTGTGAACCATCATTATGGGTAGGAATATTCCAAAGAGGAGATGAAATTGGAATAAAGGGATTAACAATCGGTGAAGAAATACCGGGGAGAATTTTGCTTTGGGTAGAACCTATTTTGATTCCTTGATTAGGAGTACTTGAACCGGGGTTGTTGGGTTGGGCTTGGGCCTTGTGACCACGGACCCTTTCTACATAAGCATGCCAAGTAGCCTCCCAGGCTTTCCTTCCACCATCTATAAACACATGTGATGAAACTACTATGAGATATCTGGTCTTCTGCAGAAAAATTATACTCTCTCCGTCCCATTTTAAATGTCTATTTTTCTACTTTTTGTTGTCCCAAATTAAATGTCCATTTCTAAAAATAAAAATGCAATTTCCAGTTTTGCCCATAAAAGACAAAAGACAATCAAAGATTTGAAATAATAACCGGAGGATATTATTGTCATTTTAGAACTCAGAGAATATACAATCAAAGATTTCTTAATCTGTGTTTGTGGGTCCCATGACATCTAATTAGGGACGGAGGGAGTAATACATAAAAACTGTAAAATAGACTTACTAGATTGACCAAATGCAGCAATCATATGAGGCTCTTCAGGTGGTACTCCAGATCTGAAATATTCAGCCATCCGTATAAAACCAAGACAACATACATGCGTATATGCATATGTATAAAAAGTTTAAGTACTTACAATACTGATCCATATACTAAAATCTGTGCTCGCAATTCCACTTGCTGATTGTCGGTAAAAGAGTGATGGGACACAGAGGTTGAGTTACTCAGAATCGGTAGATTTGATGTAGCAATAGGAGTCATGTCACCTGGCTTTGGATTGCTGCTTGGAGTAACATGTCCAGCAACAGGAGGTGTTAGCAATGGAGGTGATTTTTCAATTTTACGTGAACGTCTGGTGCGTGTTTTGTCCTTCGAGTTGTTACTTTGCTTTGTTGTTTCTGCCTCAACTGACTTTTTCCTTGGTTTAACGCTCAGACTTTCCTTTGACTCCTGCTACAGCAGCAGTGCTGCTAGGCGATTGACTAACCGGAGAATCCTCATGCAATTTAATAGGATCTAACTGGCTACCATGAGAACTAACAGATGACACCATATTCTACGCAAGGGTTGATGAAATAAGCCTTGTTAAAGGGGGTTATAATGCAATGCAATGTAAAGCAAAGAACACGAAGCACAAAACTAAAAATAAATAGAAAAAATTACCATGGACGAATTAAGATTTTGACTTGAGCTTGCATTGACCTCGAAAGTAAAGTTCTTTTCTTCTTTTGTAGCACTAGTTGAAAATGAAGCATCCTCATGCATGGAACCCTTGGTGACATCATGAGCATCCTTTGCACTTTGAGAAAGTTCAATGCTTTTTGTGTCTGAAAAAGAACAAGTCTTAGGTTTATCCAAGGAAGAACGATCAGTGTTGCATCCAGATGCACCGTCTACATCAACAGAAGGCTGTTGTGGATCTGGCATGTTAACTGCAAAAGCCAGACAAGTAATCAGGACAGTATCACAAAATAAAATGTATCTGAACATTTTTTTTATCTGACATGAATCCATAGTAGCCTTATAAATCAGATATAATAATATCCTTACATTAACTTGCTGTCACAAATACCTATAAGGTTTTATCATTTACAACTTTTACTATGCTGCCATCCACCATGAGAAAAAATATTAATAGTACACTAACATTTAATTTTCTTGATAATGACAACTTTTTTCCAGCCATGTAGCCTTGTGCATTCTTTTATATAATTCCATCATCCTAAGTCCTAACCATCTATAATCTACAAATTTGTGTTTCAGAACAGCATTAATTTCCATTAATTTCCATAAACAGCATTGTTTCAGACACACATATAATTATGTGTGTACTGCTTTCCTGAGTATACGGGTTTTACAATATATAACAAAAGGTACACGAAGATCACCTGCTAAATTTAGAGGTTTCGCTCCATCATCTCCTGTCGTCGATTTCTTAGGACCCGGTAGACTTCCTGATTCATCATTTCCTGCGATTGATTCCTTAGGACCCGGAAGACTTGCTGATTCATCATTTCCTGTTTGTTCACTTCGACCCGTGTCGAAGTGTACAACTTGTTCAGCACCATCAGAAACTGTGCCCTTTTCAACTTCTGGGGCCACTTTCAGGAAAGTCCCCTCACTCGTTAATCCTGCTTCCACTTTTTCTTTGTTATCATCGGATAATAAACTGACCCCAAGTATAGGTGATCTTGGTTGGTCTTCTGTAACAACATCAGATGTAGCAACAGTTCCAGAAGGTAACTGTACACCGTCAGTTGTGTCAGGGGATGAAATTTTACTTGATTCAACAGCCACAACTGATTAAGCAAATAAACAAAAATTAGTTCAAATAATAGCAAGGCTAACCACGTTTATACCTATAATCATAAGTTAATATACCAGCATCTGTTAGAACATCCATATTAGATTCAGCAGGAGATATTGCAATAACTCCTTTAACATTCTTTGGGCTACCAGCAGCTCCAAGAACATCTATGTCCATATTTCCAGCTGTGTCATCCTTATTTAAGATGACTTCAGCCTGATTTTCAGCTGAAGAACACGCCCCTAGTAATGTTTTACCAGCCTTATTAATCTCAATTCCTTCACTAATCTCAGATTGCTTAATGCCTGAGGAAACCATTGATGTACCTGAAGTAACATGTTGGGCGTCACTTCCAGCATCATTTTTTGTTTCCTCGTTAGCAGAAACACCGCCTTCAACTGATGGATTGCCCACAGGTTCCACATTTAAAACAAGTGTGAGCTTTTCGATACTATATGTACGAGTTTCGGCAATGGTGTCATTGTTGGTTGAATTATCCCAACTATTCTCTTTGCTCTTAATAATATAATCAGGGTCGTTATAAGATTCGTTTTTTGACATGCCACTAGCATTTTCAGCATTTTGTGAGGAACCTTCATTTCCACCGTCTAACTTAGAGACAGAAGAGTCTTCTTGTACGTCATTAGCAAAAGATTCGGTTGCTATTTTACTGGCTTCCTGATTTACATCATCACATATCTTGTCAGATGTTTCCTCACCAACGGATGAATTATAATTGTCACCTAAAACTACTGATTCTAATGTGCCCTTGGGATCCATAACATTACTTACGCTACTGTGCCTATTAGTTTCTTCTAGAACCTTTTCTTCCTGTCCAACTGATTTTAGAAGCATTTCAACAGATTCTGAAGATGTTGCTTCAGACCATACATTCTTCTGTGTTGATTTCACAGCAGTCGAATACTCCTCAATCCAGTGATTATCTTCCTGACTTGTGATTTCAAAAAATCCCTCGTTGTCAACAAGACTATCGAACCTTAAGCTATCATCAAACTCAAATTTAGGAAGAGAATATGAATTCGAAACAGGAGTAACTTTGGGGCTCCCTTCTCCAGCTATGTGACGATTTTGGTCTTGAGCATCGGTGTCATCAATATCCATTGAATCTCTCTAAAATTGAAAGAAAGTTTAAAGGAGGTATACTTATACACAAAAGAACTATGTGCATACATTTGACATATAAATTACAACTTACGAGAACAAAATGTTACAGCTTACGATGGCTGATTATGTTGATTGATAAAGAAAAATCAAATGAACTCAAGATAACATATCGGTGCTATTTCAACTATGCTTCCTATAGAACTCTTACTACTTAGTGTAAGTGTATTCGACACTTTTATTACTTCTTCACTTCACTGAATATTTTTGATCATTTTTATTTTACCTCTTTCATATGACGAAATCTAGCAAGCATTATCCTAACTACACATTTGCTCAACCAAGAACTTCTAGATCTGATCCACATGCCTCAAAATTTAAAGAGACAATAAGAAAACCTATAAAGATTGAGAAATATCTTCATACAATCATCCTGTATTCAAAAGTTTACTACTTGAAAATAAAAGAAAACACTAAAGTCATGAAAAATATGCTCCCTTGACCATGCTATTGTTTTGTTACTAGATACTACAATAAAAGTGACTACATGCACTCAAAGTTCATTCTCAGACCTTCTGCTAACATATTTTTTCTACTTCTTATCAACTTAAATGTAGATTAGTACCATTCTACAGTCTACACTAGGATCCAATATTCCAGATGAGGAAGCTTTCAACTCAAAAAAAACTAGAAGACGGAAGTTAACTTGCAGTTAAATCTCCTTGCTCCAATTTGGTGGAAATAGAAGAATGCTAAAAGTTGACATCTTAACTCTCAAAGGCAAAAATTCATATACCATTGTATTTATTTTAATTAGCAAACATTTACAGTAGTCACAGCTCATGAATCTCTTTGTTGAACCGTAAGACAGGCCACAAGGTAGAAGCTTTAGCTAAAATTTAAATAAAAAAATAGTAAAAAAAAACAAAAAGAAAGAAAATCCATTTCAAACACACATCCAACAGCAAATTCAGTAACTCCAAACTCATTACCCCTATAAAGGCATGCAGAAAACAGAGCCATCCAATAAGCTCACCAAAGCAACAAAAGAGATCTATTTAACAGTATAAAACATTTCAAAAGCCCAACCATGATAATAAGGTCAACAAATGACAGTCAAAGGCCTCTTGTTCACACCCAAACATACAATAATTTGATCAAGACAACACACAAACAACAACACATGCAAGAAAAAAAAAACACAAAAGTCCCTAAACACACAATTTAATTTCCAACTCAAAACAAAACAATTAAAAAAAGTTTCATTCTTTCTCCCTAAAAACAATTACTTGAACAAAACCAATCAAAACCTATCTCCCTAACTACACAATCTTACACACAAACAAAACAAATAATACTTTTAAAAACACATATCAATAAACTTCTTTTATATAAAAAAAAAAGGACAGCTATTACCAGAAGAAGTAAGTGAAGAAGAAGAGGAAACGGTATGACTACCTCCCTCCATTCGGTGATTGAATCAGACCCTTTGATCAATTGTTCACATAATAAACGCTTCTAGGGCTCCAAATACTCCCCAATATTTTCCAACCCTAATAATATTAATTGACGATTAACAACTCAATTTCTCAGCAATTCGTTGGTTATGTTGATAGAATATCGATTATTGGAATCGAATTAGTTGTAAAGGTCACAACTTTTCGATGAACTGACGACTGAAACCTAGAGAGAGAGTGTAGAGAGAGAGTACAGAGTCTTTGTTGTTTTTATGGGTTTGTGAGATGGTGTAATTTGAAACGTGGTAAGAGGGTATTTTGGTCAAGTTATTATTTTAACGTGGAGGGGTTTGGTTTGTTGTTTGAGATTAAACGGCTTGTTTTTCAAAATTAATAAAATCTTTGGATGATTATTTTCAACCAACATATTAAAAAACACAAAAGTTATGCAACTAATTGTGGATGGAATGATGTTTTCATACCCGCTTGTGAGTTTTTAACCCAAAAAAAAAAACCGAACCGAAACTGAAAAAACCGAATCGCGCAGAAAACCGGAAAAACCAATAAAAAACAAACCGAAATTAGCGGTTCGGTTTCGGTTTTGCATTTTATAAAAAACGAAAAAAAACCGAACCGAACTGAAAACCCAAAAAATTACTTTTTTTAATGTTTCTTATACATTGATTTAGGAATTATTAGTTTTATTTTTGAGTGTTAAGTATTTTTAATTAGAACACTCAAATGTTTATGTACTTTTAAATTATTCATTCATTGGCTACAAAAAATATCAAAATTTAACTTCAAAAATAATTAATTTTCAAAGTATTACAAAAAAAAAATCTTGATAAAAACTTTGAAAAAAAAACATAAAAATCGTTTAGAATGTTCGGTTTATATGAACATTAAGAAATATTCCTAAATCTTGGATTATACGTTTCATTTTTTAATTTTACGTATCATGTTCCAAAAACCGAAAAGACCGAAAACCGAACCGTTACTAACACCGAAACCGAAAAAAACCGAAAACCGAACACTTCGGTTACGGTTATGATTGTACCCAAAAACTGAACTGGACTGTGCATACCCCTATTACGAGGGTGGTTAGGTGTTCTATTTAAAATTAGAATGGGACTTTAACAAAATAGTTTGTAAACACATATAGTGAGTTATGTTGTTTAAAGTTGCAATAATTAAAAATGTTTTTTTGTGTTTGAATATTTCGTGAAGTATTATAAATGTTAGAAATGGCATTCATGTGAAAATGATATATTCACAAAATGCTTCAGAATATGTGAAAATAAGGTCAAACTTGTGTATGTTTGGCGGTAGTTGTAGTTTTTTAAATATATTTTGATGTTTGGTAGAATAGTTTGAGTTTTTAATAAAATGTATAAAATGATCAAAATGGGCTTTAATAAAAGTTTGTATGCATGTTTTTTTTTATGGTAGAATGGATATTCGTGTCATTTACTCATTAAAAGCTTATAGCTAGTATGAGGTTTTTCTTAAACGCTAGTACTAGTAGCATTTCAATATGGAGCTTTTTCTTCTAACCTGAAAGCTTCAAGCTCTTTCAACCAAACAAATTTTTTTTATTGAGATTTCTAAAACTCATTGCCAAACATACCCCTTGTGTGTATATATATAGTTAGTATCATTAGTTTCTACGTACGTAATTGACCCCTAAATAACTTTTACTAAAAAGTGAAATATATTTTTTCTTTCTAAACATTAAAAAATAGTTAATATCATTTGAAATCACGATAATGTGTTCTAGACTTCCATAACATAATATAACTTCCAACTCTGATTGTGTCGTTTGTGTGGTTGGTTATACCGTTTGGTATTAATTCAAGTTACATGGCCATGGTATGGTATAATCAGTCCTCAAGGTACAACAACCGATTTTCACGTATCGAATGGATAGATATTATTTCTATTAATTACACAATTAGAGTTCAAGATAAAAATTTGTTTGTACTTACTTGATTCCAGAGTTAAATACTACCAAAGCTAGAATTGGAACGACCATTGAGAGGTGAGAAATATGTAAATGCACTTCATTTTGGTGATAGTGTGGTTGCCACTATTAATAAGCTCCATCGTGTCAAGCTTTTAACGTGTTACACTTGGCGTAAGCTCAAGAAGGTATGTTGAGAGTTTACTAAAAACGATAGGAAAGTTATAAGTTTAGCACCGCTTAAGGTAAGTAATGAGAAAACTACAAGTAATTATGCGCTGCTTAAGATGGATCTGTCAGGTTGGATAACGGGTCAACAATATTCAGGTTAACCGGCAAACTTATCAATTTATCATCTCATAGACATTTAGTGTTTGTTACGAACAAAACTAATATTTTGAATACAAGGATTAATAAAATTTTATGCATAAAAAATAGTAAAATATAGTTTAAAAGGACTTTTCAGTTTCTCCCATATGACCCATCCACCAATCTTTATATCTGACCAAATTAAAAGGCATAAGCTGAACTTAATAAGTTATAACCAATGTTTTGAAAACCGGACCGGTGTCCAGGGCCTGGACCGGTCCGGTTCCCATGGTTGGACCGCCTTGCAGCTGAACCGGAGTTAGACCTGAAAAACCGGGAGTTGGACCGCTTTTTAATTTATTTTATTTTTTTGGATTTCGATGCATTTTTTTGGCCCGGTTCATTGGACCAGTCAGACCGGTGAACCGCCTGGGGGGTCCGACTTGACGTCCGGTCCAATTCTAAAAACCTTGGTTATAACTCCATGAGTTGAAATGGACTTCTATATTTTCTTTTCTTAAAAAGAAAAGACGTGGTATGTCAATGAAAAGTAAAGTTTGATTAATGTTGAAGTTGAAATTTGTAAGATGACTTCAAAAGTGAAGTTTGATTTATAATTTTCAAACTTGGAAGTTGGAATGTATACAATATAGGTAGAGGTGCATAAAAAACCGGAAAAAAAAAACTCAGAACTGGGTATTAAAAAACTATTTTTTTATAATCGGAACCGTACCCGATCCTACCCGTCGGTAAGCATAGGGTATAGATTTCTATGTAAAAAACCGGGCCCGATTTATACTCGGTTGTACCCGGTTTTGTTTAATACCCGGAACCGGGTTTTCCGAATACCCAAAAATTATTTGTCAAGCAACGAGACTATTTGTCATTTTGATGTTGTGGCGGTCCAGAAAGGAATGGGTCACTTCGTGATTCAAGAGGGTTGCCATTTGACCACTTCACCAACCCAAGTTGACGCGTCTTATCCAAAGAACTCTACAATTGCGTTATAATCATCTAAGTCGCATTACCCTTTGACGTGATTGTATAAAAAGAATTCAATACCCAGCATACCTGGTTTTTTTCAATACCCGGGTACCCAGTTTCAATACCAGGTATACCTAGAACCGAGTATACCGGTATGGTTTTTTATGCTGGGTACCGGAATTGAAACCGGTTCTTTCAATATCCGGTCAAAGTGAGACCCGATCTTACCCGAAACCGGGTATTGAAAAAAACCCGGTTTATACACCTTTACAATATAGTGTACGTTGGGGTGGGCTTGAATCAGTATTGGGCTATGACCAAACCAAAACCAAACTAATGTCATTATGTGTGACACCATCATATCTTCATGAAAAGAATACACATGATCAATGCTAAAGTTGAAATTTGTCAGTTGCCTTCAAAAGTAAAGTTTGATTCATCACATCAAACTTTCAATTTATAAAATACTAGTTTTTTGCCCGCGGGCGTTGCCCCGCGAGCTTGTTACGTATCAAGGAGAGTGTTTTACACTACTGTAACAAACATTCGTTCCTGACGCGATACAGGACGGAGCATTCAGTTTTTTAATTTAGTGCAAAATATTGAGGTTTTACATGTAGTGCATATGGTTCATAGATAACCACTTAAACACAAACACCTGCTGAAGATTGCTAATCTAAAGTCATTAAATCAAGTGTCAATACAGGTTAAAGACTATGAGATCGCTATTACACACTTATTCGATCTTTTTCTTTACCTTGACAAAGAAATCTTATTAAGAAAGGTATACGAACGCCTGCCACAAAATACCAATCAAAACTTGGTAAGTCAGCTATGAATGTACATAAAAATAAGTAAAACGATAGTCAAGATACACAATGCATATGAAGAAATAACATAGTACGTATACGAAATAAAACAATAGCAATGGAAAAAAAAAATTGCAGCCATGGACGAAGAGAAAGTTAATAATGGGTATATACCAAAAGGCCACAACAGGTTGTGCAACGCAAAAAAAAAAATTTAAAAGGCGCAAGACATTGATGATTAAACACATAAAAACAAAGCAACACATAGAGACTAAAATGAAAGCGCAGACGTAATGGAATTAATAACGTTAATTACACCGGTGAAAAGAACATACACTGTTGTTGCATGAATTGGCTAAGAAAAGAGAAGCTTACTTGGTCAATCTATATTGAAATCATGCTTAAATGGTTAGGTAACTGTTAGCTACCAAAAAACACACAATGAACAGCACAGAGCAACAACGAAACACACTGATGAGCATACAACAAAAAACAAAGAAATTGCAGTAAAACAACCTTCAACAAAAGACTTGAACGTACCGCCTCCGATGAAGAATGAATGTGGAAGGTGGATTGAAACTCCGGCGACACGGCTGATGATGAGGTCAACAGCACATTGCCAAATAAAGTTGGTTGATCTTCATACATGTGCTCAATCAACTACCATGAAGTTGTATTAAATCAGTCAAATATCCATATGATAATTTATCAGAGAACCAACAAAAAAAGTTACACCAGATTTTTTAATTTGTTGTCTTGCATTACTAATACGTTGCTTTTTATCATCAAAAACTACTGCAACCTCACAATAAACTTCACCCATGCCCTTATGTTCTTTCCTATACATGCTCAACACGACCAAAAATGACTTCTAAACATGACTAATACATCAAAAATCATGACGATGCATACAGTAAGTTAACAAAGGAAAAAAAAAAAAAAAATTTAACTATTACCTGCCAAACCAAAACCACCGTTCAAATTTCTGGAAGTCGCCATACGATACCACTCTTGTAATGACCAAATTTTCAGATACTGCCATATAGTTAGTTGTTGTGAATTGTTTGTTAGACAAATCGTAGTAGCTACGCAGAAAATGAAAACATCTAATGATTCATAAAATGCATAAAAATACAGATAATCAAAGCAAAGTCAAACAGATTGAAGTAACCTGTTTCATAGCTACACCCAAGTAACGTGGTTGGATATGGATTTGAATGTCAGCTTTAACCTCTGCATCTGTTCATAAAAAATGTCTTGAGAAAAGTTTAAACATATAAAATACCCTTTTGATATCTTGTAAAACATTATGAAGTATATTTGAATTTAATATACTGCCATGTTTAATAAAATACAATGTCATTGAATAATACTTATTACCAGACTTGAAGAATCATAACATGTAGAACTTAAAACAGTTTAAAGTTGGAAGAACAGAATAGGGCTGTTCAAAATGCTCGGCGCTCGCCGATCGCTCGCGCCGCTCGCTCGGAATTTGCTCGAAAATTGCTCGTTCGATTTTCCGCTCGGTTGTAAATGAGCCGATCGGCTCGGTTCGGTTTGTAAACGAGCCAAGCACGAGCAAAGGTCCGCTCGGCTCGGTTCGGCTCGATATAATTTTTATTAATTTATTTTAATATATAATTATATATATACACATTAATTACAATTATATTTATAGTTTTATACATGTCACTCTATTGGGTTTGGCTCAATATATGCATATACACAATTATATTTATAGTTATCCCCCACTTGTAGCCTTGTGGTGAGGTTGGCCCTTTGTTTCCTTGGAGACGGGGGTTCGATCCCCACAGGCTGCATTTGGGGGTACGGGAAGTGACGGAAGACCCATCGGGCCGCAAGGCACACGGGTTCGATTCTAGATCCCAACCGGTTTTACCGGCTCAGCACCGTCGTGCCTTCGGGCGGGTGTTTGGGTCGGGTTTTCCCGTGTTCGGTTCCTGCTCAGGTCGTAGGCTTGGGGGGACTCGCAACGCACTCGCCGGGAGGGGGCCGGGGGCCGGATCTCCTTTACGGAATCGAGCTCTAGATGCCTTTGCCATTGGGTCTACGGGTGTTAGTTGGCCGTTCAAAAAAAAAAAAAACTAGTTGTCCACTATCAATCATCTCCCGCTATCAACGAGAATATTAAAGTCGAGAATATTAAAGGAAACATCCCAAAACTTATGGCTGTCCGAAAACACTTGCCGCTCGTCGCTCGCTCGACGTTCGCTCGAAAAAATGTGCGCTCGAAGAATGCTCGCTCGGTTTTCCGGATCGATTGGAAACGAGCCGATCGGCTCGGTTCGGTTTGTAAATGATCCAAGCACGAGCAAAGGTCCGCTCGGTTCGGCTCGGCTCGTGAACAGCCCTAGAACAGAAGTTGAAAAGGCAACATCCGTTGTCGGTTGAGTCGGGGAAGGGATCGGTGGGGTGAGGTGGCACCTCCCCCTTCGGTAACACTAACACCCCCCCTAAATTAATTCGGTGACTTCAGCAAAAATCACCCTTTTCACACCGAATGGTTGTGATTGGATGGTTTTAAACGTTGGAAGGTGACCGTTATAAAAAAAATCACTTTATATATATAAATCAAAACCACAAACAAATTTTTTTTTACCATATAACTCTCAAAAACCTCCATTTTCATTACCTTTTATTTAACAAATACACTACACTATGGATCCAAGGCGCTCAAACACGCAACTTTTTTTCCCAAACGCCCCCACTGCTCCCTCGACGCAAACCCCAAAATAGATCTTTTGCATTAAACTTTAACGAGTTTAAGGAAGCGCAAGCGGAGAGGTAAAGAAAAAAAAGCAAAAGGGAAGGAAGAAGCCGTTGCGAGGGATATGGAGAGGCTGCAGTTGGAGAGGAAACGCCTCGAATTGAATATTTCGAAATAGGAGTCGGAAGAGTTTTAACATTATGTCGCAAAGCGTCGAGGGCCTTCCAGAGCGAGAACGTATGGTAGCGGAGATGATGAAAGATAAAATTGCAAGAAAGTGGCTAGGAGGAAATATGCCTTAGTTTTTTTTTAATTAGTTTTGTTTTCTTATGTATTTTTCGGTTATCTTTTTTAATTTCTATGTATTTTATTTTTAATTTTAATGAAAAAAATATTAATGGAATACAAAATATTTAATAAATAAAAAGAGAAAAAGATAAAAAAAGGAAGGGAAAAGGGGGAACCATTTCCTTGGTTTGGGGGAGGGGAATGGGGAAATTACGTGGCGCTGACGTGAAATTGTGAAATTTAGGGGGAAAAAAGCACCACACCAAATAGCCTAACCAAAACATTGCAGACTTTAGTAGATAAGAAGCAGCAGACTGCAAATTCATAATGCCATTATTAAAGGGTTCTATGTGCAAAGTTATTTCACTTGCAGTAATCATCATCTGTAAGACTATCCGGAGTGGTGTGTGTGTGTGTGTGGGGGGGGGGGGGG